>JAGDQP010018527.1:0-31913 GCA_022664845.1 Lepisma saccharinum | reverse complement strand
TATTACTAAGTTTCTTACTTTCGTTTAAGGCCGCCCTGGACATCGACTTGTGCGCGAGGTTAGGGGCTGGACAAGGACGAATGCAGAAAATCGACATCTAGGGGAACAATAGTAAAATTCTTTGATTACTCTCCTCAAGATGGGTATTCCCGGAGAAAAGACCTTAGAGAAAGTAAAGTAACAAATAAAACCCCGTCAAGTCTTAACAATCAATATTGAAGTCTTAACAATCTATATTGTAGTCTTAATAATCTATATTGTAGTCTTAACAAATCGATATTGTACTCAACCATCTATAATGTAGTCTTAACAATCTGTATTGTAGTTGTAACAATCTATATATTGTAGTCTTAACAATCTATATTGTAGTTTTAACAATCTATATTGTAGTCTTAACTATTTATATTGTAGTCTGAACAACCTATATTGTAGTCTCAACAATCTATATTGTAGGCTAAACAATCGATATGGTAGTCTTAACAATCGTTATTGTATACTTAACAATCGATATGGTAGTGTTAACAATCAATATGGTAGTGTTAACAATCAATATGGCAGTCTTAACAATCGATATGGTAGTCTTATCACCCTACATTGTAGTCTTAACAATCTATATTGTAGTTTTAACAACCTATATTGTAGTCTTAACAATCTATATTGTAGTTTTAACAATCTATATTGTAGTCTTAACAATCTATATTGTAATCTTAACAACCTATATTGTAGTCTTAACAATCGATATCTTAGTCTTAACAATCGATACGGTAGTCTTAGCAATCGATATGGTAGTCTTAACAACCGATATAGTAGTCTTAAAAACAGATAGAGTAGTCTTAAAAACTGATATAGTAGTCTTAACAACATATATTGTAGTCATAGCAACCTATACTGTTGTCTTAACTTATATTAAAGTCTTAACAATCTATATTGTTGTCCTACCTATATTGAAATTTTAACAATCTATATTGTAGTCTTAACAATCCATATTGTAGACTGAACAACCTATATTGTAGGCTTAACAACCGATATGGTAGTCTTAGCTATCGATATTGTAGTCTTAGCAATCGATATGGTAGTCTTAACATTGGATATAGTAGTTTTAACAATCTATATGTTAGTCTTAACAATCAATATTTTATTTTAACAATCAAATATTTTAGTCTTAACAACCTATATTGTGGCCTTAACAATCTATTTTGTAGTCTTAATATTCTATATTGTTGTCTTAACAATATATTTTGTAGATTTAAAAATCTAATTGTAGTTTAAACAATCTATATTGTAGTCCTAACAAACTATATTGTAGTCTTAACAATCGATATGGTATTCTTAACAATCGATATGGTAGCTTTACCAACCTATAATATAGTCTTAAGAACCTATATTGTAGTCTTAACAACGTATATGGTAGTCTTAGTTATCGATATTGTAGACTTAACAATTGATATGGTAGTCTTAACATTGGATATGGTACTCTTAACAATCTATATGGTAGTCTTAACAATCAATTTTATTCTTAACAATCAACATTTTAGTCTTAACAACTTATATTGTGGCCTTAACACACTATTTTGTAGTCTTAACCTTCTATATTGTAGTCTTAACAATCTATATTGTAGTCTTAAGATTCTAATTGTAGTTTAAACAATCTATATTGTAGTCCTAACAACCTATATTGTTGTCTTAACCGATATGGTAGTCTTAACAATCGATACGGTAATATTAACAATCGATATGGTAGTCTTATCAATCTATATGCTAATCTTAACAACGATATGGTAGTCTTAACAATTGATATGGTAGTCTTAACAACAGATATGGTATTTTAACTATCGATATTGTAGTCTTATGTTAGTCTTAACAATCGATATGGTAGTCTTAACAGTCTATATGGTAGCCTTAATATCCTATATTTTAGTCTTAACAACCGATATGGTAGTTTTAACAACCGATATGGTAGTCTTAACAACCTATATTGTTGTCTTAACCTATATTGAAGACTTAACAACCTACATTGTTGTCATAACAACCTATATGGTAGTCTTAACAATCCATATGGTAGTCTTAACAATCGATATGGTAGTATTAAAAACCATATAGTAATCTTAACAACCGATATGGTAGTGTGAACAACCGATATGGTAGTCTTAAAAACCGATATTGTAGTCTTAACTATTGATAATGTAGTCTTAACTATCGGTATGGTAGTCTTAACAATCGATGTGGTAGTCTTAACAATCCATATTGTAGTCTTGGCAAACTATATTGTAGTCTTAACAATTTATGTTGTAGTCTTAACATCCTATATTGTAGTCTTAACAACCTATATTGTAGTTTTAACAACCGATATGGTAGTCTTAACAACCTATATTGTTGTCTTAACCTATATTGAAGTCTTAACAACCTATATTGTTGTCATAACAACCTATATGGCAGTCTTAACAATCCATATGGTAGTCTTAACAATCGATATGGTAGTATTAAAAACCATATAGTAGTCTTAAAAACCGATATGGTAGTGTGAACAACCGATACGGTAGTCTTAAAAACCGATATTGTAGTCTTAACTATTGATAATGTAGTCTTAACACTCGGTATGGTAGTCTTAACAATCGATGTGGTAGTCTTAACAATCTATATTGTATTCTTAACTAACACCATACTAACACCAATCGATGTGTCCTACTACCATTTGGACCTCTACATATTGTTCCAGTCAATGCACTACAATGTTTTCATACTACGAACAATGCAAATTTCTCTGCAACAGGCAACATTTCCGGCGGCCATTTTGAAAAATTTGACCCGTTTACAATATGTTTTTGCGGAACATCGTGTCATTTTCCAAAATCTATTTAACCAAGTTTTACTAGACCCATGTTGCCATTCCAAATTTTGCAGTTGACCCCCGGGGCCCTGTGATGGGGTCCCTGGGGTCCCTTGCTTTTTACGGACTTTTATCAGCCTCCGACATGGCTACATTCTTGCGCAACCAACTTTGTCACATTTTGTTTCATTTCGATTCTAATTCCGGTCGCAGCGTTACGTGGGACAACCTCCATGTATTTTACTTTAATTACCATTTTTCTATGAAATTTTGATCAATTAAAATGACAGATAAGTGACAACAGAGTTTTATCAATTAAGTTACACTTAGTAATTGAAAACTGTTCATTAATATATAAACAAAATATAGGAAATATTGAAGAAAAAAATCGAGCTTAGTTTAAGATAAATAGATAACATGTTATTGAGTTTCTTGTGTCTCATACCTGCTGCAAAGAGGTTTTTTTAGAGAGTTCTTACAAAATGAGTTTCATCTTTTACCCCTGATTTCAAGGTTCCAAACTAACAATTTTCCCTGGCCAACGGCATTTAATGATATAAGGATCTAGTAATGAAGAATGCCTGTAAGAGCTAACTAAAAGCTTAGTCTAATAACAGTGGATAATCAAACACACACGCAACTTAACAAAAAAAAGGTACTTGGGATCCAGAATATTTAGACATCTTCAAGTTAATACATATAACAATGTAAGCTCGAGACAGGCTTCCGACGCGAGTCGGAATTTGTTTTAGGACTTGTGCAAATTAGGACTTGTGCAATATAGGACTCATGCAATTTAGGACTTCTGCAATTGCAAAATCCAGAAAATTGGCTTCTCGTCTTTTAGGATTTGTGCAATTTAGGACTGCTTCAATTTAGAACTTCTGCAAAATCTCCAGAGAATTGAGCTTTTTGCCTTTTAGGACTTCTGGAATTTAGGACTTGTGGTGCTACCCCTGCACAGGTAGCGGTAGCTTAGGGGTAGAGCGCTTACTTCTTGTGTGTGGGATCTTTGGTTCGATCCCGCTTGTGCCACGTGGGCTTTATGGTGAAGAAACACCGTGTATATTGGTTTTCTCGTTTTTCTTTCGTTTCCTCCCACTTTCCTTACTCCACCAATTCTCTCATCATCATGCATTCGACCGGAGCCAAAGTTGACTTTACAAAGGACTTCAAAGATTTCTTTTTAAAATCAGGCCCTGCCTAAGTAGATCAGTGAGACCATCCCGAATGGGTTCTCTCTCATTTTCCTCAGACTCACCAGTGAATAGCTTAATTCGTGGACATATAATTGTCTTGGGCGCGACATTCGCCGTGGCGTGAATCTAGTGCACATTCTTTGAAGTGGGATCATTCCCATACAAAACAGGTCCGCTCCAAAGCCTCCCGATTTCAGGGTAGTGAAACACCATTACCGACTGAGCTACTGAGGTTTGTACCACTACCATTACAACAACTACAACTACTACCACTACTACTATTACTACTACTACTACCATTACTACTACAACAACTATTAAAATTCCTGCCAAATTATACAGCAATGCAAACATTAAATCTAAATACTTCTATTAGCAACAATGCACACTTAATTTAAAAAATTATAAACTAATATAACTTAGACATGGAAACAATGTATTTATCGCATTGGTTAAACAATGAAATTCTGGTTTCTATTCATTCCTTCGCGATACAGTCACTTCCGGTTAACAAAAATATAATTTTCCAAACTGTCTGATTTATTAAATGGACTTGACCTGTTGTTAATGACGCGTAGTAATCCCATTTTTACGCTTAATTTCACGAATACTTTTCAAATAGATTCCTCTATTCCAAATTATAGTAATATTCAAGATTATTACAATAAATGGTCAGACTATCTTTACATTTTGACTGATGGGCGAAGTCAATTGATGCAACAGCGGCTACCATTTATTATCCCTCTAATAATTATAAACAACAGCAAAGATTAACTAATGAAACTTCGATATTTAAGGCAGAGATAATTGGCATACATGTAGCACTAAAATATATTCAAAAAATTAAATCTTCCAAATTTTTTTTAATCTTATCCGATTCTCAGGCAGCAATTAAAGCGTTAAGTGCTCTAGATTTCAAGTTATTTAAGGCCAATCCTTTTGTCATAAATACATTGTATCTAAGTACCTAAGTCTCTAAGTATCTAAGTCAACAAAAATGTACAATTCATTTGACATGAATTAAATACCATATCTATTCCCGTTCAACTGATGAACTAGCTAGATCTGCTAGAAAGCTTCAGGAAATACATAACATTCGTTTAACATGGACAGATTTAATGTGTCCAATCAGATCAGCAATTAGAATGCAATGGCTAGAATGGATATATTCAAGTCCATTAATGAACCAACAATTAATCAAACCATTTATTGACCTGGAACTCATGAAACCATAGTTCACTAGATGGAAAACACCTAGATAAGTTATAATGATCTTCACTACATTGAGATCGCAACATGTAACGACGAACGCTCAACTTCACAAAATTAATATTTCTGATTCACCTTTCTGTAATTGTGAACCTAATACTTACATTGAAGACATTAATCATATTCTATTTCAATATTCCAAATTTGATCTTTCTCGAAAAAAAATGATAAAAGCTCTTCAAAAAAAATATAAAAGTCTTCCAATTCAGTCAAAGACTTTCAATTCAGATGTTAATTGATGAACCTACTTGTCAAACATACTATATAATTTGGAGTTTTTTTAAATAACTAACCAAATTTCATTTGAATTCATAGACTGTTAAAAAAATATTATTTCTTCCTTTGCTTAACCTTAAAGTCAATTAAAAAATGCAGAAATTATTATTTATATATAACATTATTTGTTTGAGATTAATGCTACAAGTTTGATGTTGTAAAGCAATCAATTTTTTCTATTCATATAACGTAAACCAAAGCCTTGATTATCTGATGACTTCTTTTAAAATTTTGTAACAAATATTAATTATGCAAAAAAAAGGAAAGAAAGATGAATAATTTACCTTCAGTGCCAAGAATACTAGTCAGTTCCGCTCATTAACTATACAAACAATGTTGAATATAGTTCAACTGAGTCGTCAGTTTGAAGAAGGAAACAAATTCAAAAAGCTGTTTTGTCGGAAATTAACAAAAACTGTATAATATGTTTAATATTTATTGAAAGGGAACAATACTGTTACTGAATATTCAAAACGGTCCTCTGATACTTTCGTACTTCTCAGACAGTTTACAAGTATTGTATTTTTTCCTGTAGAATGAAAAAATGTTGGTGGATTTGTTTCCTTCTTCAAACTTATGGAAAAACTTCTGCACAAAGTGCTGAGACGTAAGAATGGAAAAATCGACCAGAAAATTAAGATAAACGCAATAGAAACCTTCAAATGAATGTTATTTACAAGAAAGGTATGCACAATGAACTCGAAAGTTAGAAGTAAGTAATAAATTTTTATTCGTCTCCCCACTGACAGAAATTTCGCCCTACGAATGTGCAAAACTGCTTTTATTCCGTAACAGTGATAGCATTAGTTGCTATATGTAAATATCTGTTAACAATAGCAGTTAAAAATATCAGTGTATGGAAAACGTATCTAAATGCGAGTTAGTTATTTAAGTTTAAAAGAATAAGAAAAAGAAAAAGAAGTTTAAAACAATATTTTAGATTAAACTATTTACCTGTATCCTGTTACGTGTGCAGTAGAGATATGGACGAAGGTAGTTTAGTTCCTACCATAACTGTTGTAAAACTATTCTATGTAATTATCGGAGCTTGGATTTACTGGTGGAGAAGAAACAGTACATTAAAACACAATTAAATCAGGAAAGTATAAAGCAGAGGGTACGGTGGGTAGGGGGAAGCGTAATTGTTTCATGATGAATTAGTATAATAACTTGCGACTAGCGACAGGAAAAGCTGAGCCATCCTCGCGCATGCGCATTACTCCTTAACAGTAAATAGTACTTCCAAACAATGCATCCAGTTGGCAATTTAGTGTATTGGTAGCATGTTCCTGGATCGAAACCTGGTGTATTTTTTTCTTAATGAAATATATATCTTGCCTAACCCCTTTGTCATGCCATGGCAACGAGAAGTGTTGGAAGATCCTCGTATGACGGTGGTCTGCCATTTTTGAGTTGGGAGAAACTGCTTTTGTTGATCAGACGATTTAATTGTCGCTGCATAACAGGAGTTTTTTCTTAAGTTTTTCCATCATCGCAGTGTTCGCTCAGTTATTATGAAGAGAAGACATGATGAAACCTTGTGTTTCGAATAGGATTCTGCACCCGAGGTAAGAATGTGTACATGAATCTTAACTTCTTTGTTTGTAAGATATTTTCAGAGAACAGAAATGAAATGGTGAATAAAAGAGTTCCATTCTGTTATTTTTTTTATATATCATGTGGGATAATTGAATATCTAATGACACACACACAGAGACACATATATATATATACATCTACCGATATGATTCATCTGCCGACATCAATATAAATAAATATCAATACCTGTCATCTATACATGACAAAAACAATTTCGAACCATATTTTGTTTCGTGAGAGGCCGAAACGTACAAGACACGCAATTTTAACTCATATATTGATACTCTACTGTTACATATGTGTAAGTATTGTGTGGTGGAAGTGTCGGCATGTCTCTTAAGTCCCGTTTTAAGGAGAAACTAGCCGTAATATCATTATTTTTGGATACTTGGCGCACCACTGTTGTATTTAAATGTGATAGAAGTGTACTCTATGTATTTCAACCTGTTTTTAAGCACTAATATTAGATTTTCTTAGTATGTAAGGCCATAGATATGTAAAATAAGGCAGACAAGAAGTATGCGACATAGCTTCCGACGCTGTTTTCAAGTCCAATTTACCCTAATATTGTTTTTTGCTGATAGCTGAGTGTCTCAAATGTAAATGAATCTATAAAGGAAGTGTAAGCATCTGTTTTAAGACCAATTTAAGCCAAAACTGACCTAATAATAGTATTTTTGTAGATAATTCATGCAAGAAGGACCTATTATGCATCAAACTCGTACTTCAAATGATTGTATTTGTTTATATTGAATCAGAAAGAGACTATTTGCCAGGTAGTTTACGTAGAAATATAGTCTTTGAGCTGTCATTTCAAGGTAATTTTTTTGAATAACACCATATTGGAGACTAATTAACATAAAACTTGTACTAGATGGTTTCAATATGAGTGAGAAGGGACCACCTTGGAATGATATTTGTTAATATCTGACATTGAAATACGAATTTGAATTATCACGAACAGGAATTTTAAACAGAAAGCAGTATTTTTCATCAAAGTTAGTGTAGTGACAGACTGATTGCTTGGATTGTTTCGGGAAGGAACTGTTTGGAACTAAATTTAGACATTATTGGTGGAGTAAAGCGACAATTCAAGTCACACAAGTGTATATTAAATACTTGAAAAGGATATTAGAACGCGAAATCATGCTTGACTCTTTGTTACTGTTGTTAGCGGTAAAAGAACTCCTGGTAAGCACATGGAGTCAATATCTAAGAAGAAAAGTGATATTAAGAGCACACTGAATAGTATTTGAAGGATAAAAGGGACTGATTTACGTAAACCAGACTGCTTCGAAAGGCAACATATAGGCCTAAAGCTGACATTTGAAATACTTTCAACGTGAAATTAAAGTAGAAGCTAGTCTTTGAATTGGAATTTCGTGAATCTTTAATGTGAAAGAAGGGATTTTGTATACAATTTTCGCCACAAACACTGCTTGGATAAGGAGGTAGCAGGCATTTGAAGTACGCAGAGCACATATTTGAAACAATAAGCAATATTTTGCATCATGAACACGAAAAACGTGGGAAAAGACTGTTTGCATTCCTAATATAAACACAAAACAGACAAATTTCGTTTTGAAATATCTGATGCCGTGTTGATTCAGGTGCTTTGCAACCCATAGTTGCAGTGTAGATCTCTTTATACTACACGAAATGACAAATCAGTACTGGACTGGCTTTCCTGAAGCCTCTAGGTGAAATAATCATTGCCAAAATGCATGTTATTTATTTATTCCATTGCATATTGGGAACAGATTAAAGTAGCTAAAACTCTGTTTTATAGTATTTGTGTAGTATATGCACTTGTATAAAAAAGAAAGAGATGTTACCGACTTCCTGCTTTTATTCAAAGGCTTTTACCTATTTACCCAAATACATTCTGAGGATCTACTCCCCGCCCTTGCTAGTATCAACCAAGCTATGCTCCGTAACTTTACCGCTCACCAGAAGCGATGCTTTGCGGATGTTAGAAGGACGCATCGCACACATGCCGGTTGCTGTGGAGACCCTTTAGATAACACGCACACATACATTAACAAACTACCAGTACACACCAGAAGTGCATGCATTACTAGTGATAAATCACAGCTTGCGCCCATTTGGTAGCTCGGTACGACAGACTGGAGAAGAGATATAGAAAGAATCTGTTAAAAATGTCACCCATCCGGACCACCGAAAATGGTCTTAACTTATATTGCTGATCAACAAGTGTTGCCATCTTACGGTGGGAAGTGCTTCCATCTTAGAATAAAATAAGTTTTTCTTTAAGGTTTGTATTCTTTTCCATCTATTAATAGTACACTAATTCAACAGCGACAACATAAATTTCTCACTACATATAAAAAGATGGTTACAGACTCTGAATCTACATACCGAATACGCTTAATCTTTTGGCTGAAAGATAAATTACATCCATCGAATTGCAGTAACCCGTAGATTTAGAATTTAATATACACTGAGAATTTATTGTATAGAAATAAAACAAAATATTTATAGGTAAGAAGGAATTTTATTGTGTATAAGTAAGACATATACAGACTAGAATATTACCAAGTTATACAAAATATAGTGTTTAGAGAAAACTCATACAAACTATTGAACAGTTTTGCTTTTCGGTAAACAATTTCCGGACAAGTGATATAAACAATGCTGTTATAAAAAGGTCAAGTGCTACAAAACATTGTGGTTGCATACAAGTAATACATGAACAGTGATGCACAAAGGCAAGTCATACAAAATATTTTCCTCTACAACGTAAACGGTGATATAATAAAAATTTAAGAAGTATTCTGATTTGCATTTTATTTCTGATATATTGAAACCCTGTTTAACAACTCCATCTTGCAAGTCAATATTTTAAGCAACTACTAAATACACTTGAACAAACAATGCCATTATAAAATAATATGGAAGTTGTCATTAACAACTTATTCAAAAGTAACTGTCACGAAAGATTTTGCCGCCACAAAAAGTTGTTGCTTAATTTTTGTTTTTAGTTTCACAGAATGTTTTCACAACAAAACAAGTTCTCAGCTTTTAGTTTCACAAACAAATTTTCAAAAATGATTTTTGCCTTTACAAAAATTTCCAATTTTTAGTTTGACAAAATGTTTTCACAACAGAAAAGTTTGTGCTTTTCTTTCTCACAAAACGTTTTCATAACAAGAAAGGGTTTTCAGTTTTTAGTTTCAAAAATGATCTTACATTTACAAAAAGCTATTATCTTTACCACAAAAGGTGTTTCATACAGTTTAAATATGTTTGGTTCACAACTGTAAATTTGTAACTTGTACGAACTATTTTGTTATTACACAAAAGGGTTTCTGAGCGATCGAATAAAAATGGCCATTTTACATTTTTTCTATCATTATCATTAGTTGCTGCAATATCCATACGTAGGAGTACGAAAAGCCGTCGTCGCTTATTGTGTTTTCCACTGTCCTTTGGAAACGATTTTATAGCCTGGTTTGTGCAAGCTATTACTTGGACTAAAGATGTGTCGACCATCATACTGTTCAGTGACTAAATTATAATAGTGATCTCAAGTTATTATTTGTTTTGCCGATAATTCAAAATTATACCACGAACTTTACAAATACCTTATTTCACCAATAGGAAGATCCTTTTTAGCATAACTGTAATTTTTCGCAACAGGAAAATTTTGCATCTAACATACGTCTTCTATTTCGTTAGTCAATTCTCCCAGGTAATTGCCAGCACGTAGCAACAATGGTTCATTTCGTTTCTGCACTTATATAAGTGAGTCTGTCACAATAAAATTAGACGTTCTATACCCACAGTGTGAAGTAATTCATATAATCGCACCGTAGCACACGATTCATTTGTATTTTCCATGTTACGGATGTCTTAAGAATGTCATATCCATTCTGCAACACCTTATCTAGTTCAGGAGTACAAAATACTCCCTTGCTTTCACGTTGTTCTTCATTATGTGTACAACTCTCAGTATTAATTTCCTCCATACAAGCCAAAGACGAGACGTTTATGAGCATTATATCGTAAAACGGGTATACCAAGATTTTAGGAGGAAGTACTTTGTAGTGAACCAATCCATGGACAGTAGCTGGATTAGGCATGCTTTTTACCTTTATGAAATTCAATTTTCCTGTCGACATAGATTTCTTGGGCATCAAAAGGGGATAAATGGAGGCTACCTCCAAATATTCTAAATATTCGTCTTCACAACATTCATGTAAGGCACGAAATAAATCGATGCTTCCTACTTTAAATGCGTGTTTAGGATGTAAGGGATCTTCCACATTAGAACACTGTTCACAGAGGAAACTCTGAATTTCAGAAGTTTGAACCTCCTTATTCCACTCACATTCCCAGATGGATACAATTTTAATTTTGCAACTGGATTCAAGAAATTATTGTCTCGCTAATGTTGCCTTGGACCAGTCTCCCAAGTATGACGGCGAAGTTGGGTAATACAAGTATGTCCATGCTAGTGCCGACCAAAGGATTCGTAAGCAGTATGACTTTTCTTCTCATATCTATCCAGTTCAAACCGCTTAAATTTCTCTTTACCTCCATTCTTTGCAGTTTGCAATGTAACGTCATTTTTATATTCCATATATTTCAACTATTGTTTTGACGTTTTACTATGTTGATCGCGATTCTGGAAACGTAAGTGGTTAGTGATGACTCTACTATGGAGGAAACCAGTGGCGACATTAACATAGTGGACAGTGATGGAACTAGTATGGATACCGACACTGAACTTAGCATAGAAGAGGATTTTGTTGAAGGTGAGATGCTTATTAATGTTCAACAGTGGATGAAGGATAATAACGTGCCTATGATATATGGTGCTGCAAAAGCTACCGATTCTGAAATTGTAGGTGAAAGTGAAAAAACTATCCAAACATCGGTTTTCAAGAGCGTCAAATGACTAATTATTCAGTAGTAAAGACAATTCCCAACCCAGAGGAATACGTAATGAGTTTATTTAATTTTGCCATGAAACATTTACTTAAATATGTCAACCCCGATGCCAAAGTAGATTTCACTTTTATTAAAGTAATTGTAAAGAAGGCAATCCAATTTACATACCGTGGCGATTCTGTGCACATTTTAATGTAGAGCATATTCTGTGTAGTATTGAAAATGTTTTCAAATCCAATGGAAATCCTTTTTAGGTGAGAACGTTACAGTATAAGTTGACATTTCCAATCCTATTCGTCATCTAGGACGATATTTTAATGACAAATATTTGCCTTTGGTAAAATATCTCCAGAAACACATCTTTCCCGTTCAATATGTACTTCATTGTCTCGCAAGTGCTTTGGTATTGGCAAAAACTACGAGCGGATAAATAATTTAAAAAAGCATGTTATATGAAAACACATTCTAAGAAGCGGGTTTCAGCAGCTTCAGAATTGTTCTATTTTGCGGGAGTAGATATACAGAGTAAAATTGTGGGAGTATTGAAGATGTAGATAAGTTTCAAAAATATTATGGACATGAGTGTCAGATGTATATGTCCGTGATCCAGAGTCAAGAGTATACGATACTGTATTCGGGATCATCAGCGGACAAGAAATAGTTTCTAAGAAATGAAGATAGCGATGATGATGTTTTTGAAACAATAACGATGTTTTTAGGTCATGCTGGTTATTGTTATCATTTTCTTAAGCCTTATGAGGAACGTCGGTTCAATAAATATAAATATTTATATAGTCATTGTGAAGTGTACCATGACGAAATCGATAGTAATAGAGAGATGAGATAGTCGGTATAGTTATCGTACGTTACCCAATAAAAGGTGATTTGATCAACAAAAGTCCAAAGCCAACGGGAAACCTTTATGTTATTATGAACAACTTTGTCCTCAGAATGGGATAGAAATCGACAGTCGTAACAGAAAAACAAAACATGTGTGTGGTGAACATTATTTTAAACTGTGTAATATCCATCTCGATGAAGCACTTTCCTGTATTGTTAAACCATCAAAACAAAATCGAATTGAATATTTCTTGTACATTATTTTTATGTAGAGACAATGCTACTAGACATGGATGAAAATGGTTACGTGAACATGTGGCAAACTTAATTCGTGTAAGTTCTGCCATAACTCTAAGGATATGGAACAAAATTATATTTGCCGCGTTTGTGTTAATGCCGAAGGTCAGAGGAGGGATTTTGTATATCATAATTTGGAAAAAAATGTGACTTATGTCTTAGAGCAGGGTTCTTATAAGTTTCAGAAAGTATTAGGGCTTTCACACAATGGGTTTCGTTATGATCCAATACTAGTAGTGCGATGTCTCATGGAAAACAAAATTTGACACCTCACATCATTGCTCAAGGCCAAAGAATTATTCAATTAAGTTTTAATAATATCATTTTCCGTGATACATATTTGTTCATGGGAGTTAAATTATCCAAATTATCATCAACGATGGGATTGCAAGAAAGCCTTAAGAAAGCAGACCTTCCATACCTCTTTAACACTCCTAATAATCAGAATTATGTTGGGCATTGGTCAGACATGGAATATTTTGATATTGACTCCAGATTTGAGGATAAACGTGATGCAGCTTCTGCCTGGCACAGGAAATGTGCTCAACCTAAAAGGACACTTGATTTTCAGAAAGAAATCTTAAAGTATTGTAAGAACGATTTTTTAATTTTGACATTAGCTTTGATTCGATTTTCAAACTTTATTGAACAACAAACGGGTGGGATACAATGTTTCCAGCAAACAACCACAATCGCCTCGTGTGCAATGGAATCCTTTCGTTCACGCTATCTTAAAGAAAATATGATTCCAATCATTCCACCCTTAGGTTTCCAACATCGCAATCAACAAAGTTAAACTGCAAAACAATCGTTGAAATGTATGGAATATAAAAAACATTACATTGCGAACTGCAAAAAAATTGAGGTGAAGTTCAATTTAAGCGGTTTAAACTGGATAGATGTGACAAGAAAAGTCCTACTGCTTACAAATTCTATGGCTGTTACTTTCATGGACATGCTTGTATTACCCAACTTCGCCGTCATCCCATTGATAATGAGTGCTATACTATAGAGGACCGGTACAAGTCAACATTAGCAAAACAAGAATTTCTTGATTCCAGTTGCAAAATTAAAGCTGTATCCATCTGGGAACGTAAGTGAACCAAACAGGAGTGATGAATACTTCCGACCGTAAGATGGCAACACTCGTTGTTCAGCAATATAAATTAAGGAAACCACTTCCGGTGTTCTGGATGGATAACATTTTAACAGACCTTTTCTCTCCCCTCTTCTGTCCTTCCTACTCTTCCTGTTTTCAAAGCTAACAAAAGGGCGCAAGCTTTGATACTTCACTGCCAAAGCATGCACTTCTGGTGCGTATTGGTAGTTTGTTACTGTATGTGTGCGTGTTATCTCAATGGTCTCCACAATGGCAAGGGCCGACAGCTTATTCCATCGAAGAAGGAACATTATTTCACTCTCAATTATGGATATTTCTACAACTAATGATAAAGGTCGAAAAAATGTAGGGTTGCATTTTTGGATTCGATCGCTGAAAAAAACTTGTATAATAAGAAAACATAATTCGTACAAGTTAGAATTTACATATGTGCAGTTGTGAATCAAACATTTTGATAAAGTATGAAACACTTTGTTGTAAAGATAAACGCATTTTTATAAATGTAAAACTTTCTGTGAAACTAAAAACTGAAAACTTTTGTTGTTGTGGAAATTTTTGCCAAAGTAAAAAACAAAAATCTTTTAGTTGGGAAAATTTTAGTCAAACTAAGAAATGAAAACTATTTTGAAAAGGCAAATAACTTTTATGAAAATTTTCGTGAAACTAAAACTGGAAACATTTTGTTCTGAAAACTTTTTTGTGAAACAAAACAAAAACGGAGGAACAACTTTTGTGACGGCAAAATCTTCTGTAAAAATTAATTTTGTAGAAGTTGTTAACTACACCTTCCATGTTATTTTACAATGACATTTGTAGAAGTGTATTAAGTAGTTGCTTAAAGTATTGACTTGCAAGATAGAGTTGTTAAACAGAGTTTCCATATATTAGAAATAAAATGCAAATCAGAATACTTCTTAACTTTTTTATTTTATAACCATTTTCATTGTACAGGAGCGTATTTTGTATGAGTTGTCTTTATGTATCACTTTTTTGTATTACTTGTATTCTATCACAATATTTTGTAGCACTTGACTTTTTATTAGTGCACTCTTTTTGTCACTTCACTGGAAAACATTTAACGAGAACCAAAACTGTTTAATAGATTTTATGCGTTCTCTGTAGATAAAATACATTTTATTACTTAGTAAGGTTCTAGTCTCTATGTATCTTGCTCATGCACAATAGAAGTTCCTTGTTACTATAAAATCGTTTGTTTTATTTCTTGACAATGAAGTCGCAGTGTATATTAAATTCTAAATTTACGAGTGAAGATTGAAGTCACTAGAAGTTTATGGACATAAGATTTCAGGCACAAGATTAAGCGTATTCTGATTGTAGATTCAGTCTGTTACCTCTTTTTATATGTAGTGAAAATTTATGTTGTCGTTGGTGAAAAGTGTGTGACCTTGTGGTCGCTGAAATTCTGACTAAGTATGACAATTGCTTTACAAACACATAAAACGCGACCGTTTCCAAATTTCGTTACGACCTGAAGATGTAATTCAACACACAAACAAAAATATAATACACACATCCGCTGTGCCGAACGCACAACTACAACAAAGTTTCGATTTTGAATTACTTTTGAGATAGGCGCAAATGGTTCTTACTTCGCCCAGTTTGCTTTACACGACTTATAATTTATATAACGCAAAGTAATTCCATGCACTCTCACCTGCATCATTCAAGGCCTTTGGTTTCGTTTCTAATTTTGACAATGTACAGTGGCATCACTAATTGAAATATGCATTGCAGCCTATTTCTAGGAAATGTAATGTGAAATATGTGGAAAGAAAACACCTTTGTCAGTATAGAAGAGGGAAAATCAAACAGCATGTGAGATTTATACCGTTGATGCGTAATCAACAACCAAATAACAGCATACAGGTTGACCAATTAAATTTCATATTAATCTATTTGAATATACAGGCATGAAAAATGTTATTTAATATACGAGCTTGCAACACAATAACAGGTACATTCAATATTCACATACAAAAAAATGTTGCTTTTTATTTAGTACAGTTTCTCGTTTATTTAGTTTCGTTCTTTTCTTTCACAAGCGCTTGTGTAGGAAAACACTTATGGTAGCTACCTATATTTATCAATACTCACGTGTTTCACACTATTTTCACCACCCTAGCTTCTTTCCTTCAGCAACGCTTGAATTCAGAGGGGGGAGAAGATTTCGGAATACAGAAGAAAATCCTGGATGTGCTATCCCACGGTGGACGTTCACTGATGAAAGCGTACTCTTCTTCCGAAGTAAACAACAATAACGAAAAAAGTCAATGGCAAACTTCGTTTACTTCACTTTGCCATAAAAGTTATACACATTTTCTCTGTCAAACATCAAAGGATACTCGGCTAGAGTGTGTCTGGTTCACACTTCCACACTGGTTGTTTTGTTCTTTTCTTTTTCAATAAAATCAAAATAATAAAATAACACCATATAATGAACTAAATGGTATCGATGAACATTCCAGTAAATGTTCCTTTCAACTGGCAACACACAAGTTACGTTCCTTTCATCTTGTAGAACGAGAGGGAAAAAATATTGTTTTGAAAAAACTTGACGAACTCAGTATGCGTTGAAGTAAAAAGAAAATAAATGTCCAATAATGATATTCTTGTTAGAAGTTATGTTTCTTTAAATCAAGTTCAACACTTCAGTTTCCTGACTACGAGGATAGGAATAACGTAGCACTAGGTTGTCAGCTGATCACGTACGGGAATTGAAAGTCACCTCGACTCCTTCAACGCGAGGCCTGGGTACCGGTGAGTGATTCACAGATGTCCCGTTCACGCAAACTGTGCTGGTCAAACCATGACAGTTACGTCTTAGTTCTGGAAGTTTAATATAGCGACAATTTAAGAATGAGAAAGTTCCACATCTATAACGTCACTATGGGAGTTGATAACAACAACACGTTGTGAACAAAATGTTTATATGCTTTCAATAGAATGAGGAAAGAAAATGTACACTTTCGTTACAGTTGGGTGACGCTTTTCCCTAAGCGAGAACTTCTGATGCGGCAACGATGGTACGTATCAATCCGCGCGTAACGATTGCTTGACACCTCGCGAGTGCAGTCTAAGTGGCGAAAGACAAAATACTCCACTTTCAAATATTGTTCGTTTGGCCGTGTGGACTGCGAAACACTACGAATAACTCTAAAATTCTTCCATTAACAAATAGGCTACCGTTCCACAGAACCAGGATATGCAAGTATGCGGTTTGCACTAAAATCATGAAATTGTTCTTAGAAAGTTCCGACTTCTTGAACAGCGTCGTTTTAAAGGAAGTTCGACTTCAGTACACATTGGTCCAAAATACAAAAGGACGATACTTTCCTGTCGCATAAAACAACTTAATGACAGTATAAGAACCGTAATGTTCCCACATAGTGCTGACGTAAGATCACGAACTAACTTACGTTTCTTCCCGCAATTTCTGGAGATGACTAACACGAAATTGTTTGTACGGGCGTCAGTGAGGTTCTGTTCTGCACTCGGGAAAATCACTATGTTAAAAGCGACCTCTTTCCCATAATGCATTGCACATACTGTCTGACAAAAGTCACGTAATGCGGGTTAAGTTCATACATACTTAAATGAACATACTAAAATCAACCTTACGAACACCTCTACCACACAAAGAATAGCTACTGGATACAATACACAATGTAAGATCAATCTCCAAATAAGGTAATGTGTATTAAAATCAAACGCAACATGAGGGGTTCGAGAGTACACTTGGCGTCTATAGTCTTAGGGTGTCGGGAAACTCCCGTCCGACGCTTCCAAGATTTAGCGTTAAAACCAAGCGAAATAGAAATCTTATTCACTCTCATAAGAAATGCATTAAGTAAAATAATAATTACACATTATATTCATCGTTAATAATTAAACATGATTAAAGAAAGATTTTTGTCCCACTCTTCATTTTCAAACTAAATATATATATTATGAGACTTTTCTTGTAGCATACTTGCTACATGTGTACTATTCCTAGATCGAAACGAATACAAACCTTAAACAATAACTTGTTCTATTAAGATGGAAACACTTCCGACAATAAGATGGCAACACTTATTGTTCAGCAATATAAGTTAAGGAAACCATTTCCGGTGGTCTGGATGGGTGACATTTTTAACAGACTCTTTCTCTCCCCCTCTTCTGTCTCGCCTACTCTTCCTGTTTTCAAAGCTAGCAAATGGGCGCAAATATTATTTCTCACTGGCAAAGCTTCTGGTACGTATTGTTACTCTATGTGTGCGTGTTATCTCAAGGGTCTCCACAGCAGACTTCCAACATCCGAGAAGCATCGGATCAGGTGTGCGGTAAAGTTACGAAGCATAACTTGGTTAGTACTAGTAGGAACAGGGAGTAGATCGCAATAATGTAGTTCCATAAGTAGGTAAAAGTGTCTTTAAACAAAACCGGTAAGCGCTAAGAACAGTTCTAGGTGTCCTCTTTCATCAGCCTGTCTTTAAACAAAACCGGTAAGCGGTAACAACAATTCAAGGTGTCTTCTTTCACACAAGTACAAATATTACACAAATACATAAAACACAGGTTTAGCTATTTCAGTCTGTTTCCAATATACAGTGGGATAAATAAATAACATGCATTTCAGAAATGAGTATTTCACCTAAAGACTTCAGGAAAGCCATGCCAGTACTGTTTTGTCATTTCATGTCGTACAAACGAGATCTACACTGCAATTGAGTGTAGTAAAACACTTGAATCAACACGTTATCAGACATTTCAAAACTAAATTTGTCTGTTTTGTGTTTATATTAGGAATGCAGTCGTTTTCCACGTTTTTCATGTTCTTGATGCAAAATGCGGCTTATTGCGTCAAATATGTTCACTTCAAATTGTTCTGCGTACTTAAAATGAAGGTTGTCTCCTCATTCAAGCAGTTTTTTCTAGCGAAACTTGTATACAAATTCCCTTTTTTAACATTACAGATTAACGAAATTACATTTAAAAGACTAGATTCTACTTTAAAATCATGTTGAATGTATTTCAATTGTGAGTTTTCGGCAGATATATTGTTCTTCATGTCTTTTGAATCAGTATGGTTTACGTAAATCAGTCCATTTTCTCCTTCAAATACTATTCAGTGTACTTTAAATATAATTTTCTTCTTAAATATTGACATCGTGTGGTAGCAAGAAGTTATCTTCCCGTTAACAAACAGTAAAACAGTCCTTGAGCACGTAGTTGGGTAAGTAGGTAAAAGTCGGCCTGTCGGTAAAAAGCATGCATTTATCAAGCATGCTTTCGCATTCTTTTACCCTTCCCAAGTACTTAATTTGCACTTGTGTGACTTCAGTTGTAGCTTTACTGCTCCAGTAATGTCTAACTTGAATTCCAAGCAGTTTCTTCCTAAAAAATCTAGGCATTCAGTCTGTTACTAACGTAAAAATGATGAAAAATACTGCTTTCTGTTTAAAAGTTGTGTTCAACACACTTCAAATGAGTATCCTCATGTAAGATATTAGCAAAATTTTATCACAGGTGGTCTCTCCTCTCTCAAATAATTCAAACAATCAAATGCCTTCTACTACAAATTTCATGTTTCAAATCAAATATGGCGTTACTTAAATATTTTCGGCTTTAATTGACAGCTCAAGGACTAGATTTCTACATAAACTACCAGGTAAATTTTAACTTTCCTATTCAATATAAGCAAATACAGTCATTCGAAGTACGAGTTTGATGCATAATTGATCCTTTTTGCATTAATGATCTACACAAACACTAATATTAGGTCTGTTTTTGGCTTAAATGGGCCTTAAAGCACATGCTCACACTTGCTTTATAAATTCATTCAACATCTGAGACACTAAACTATCAGCAAAAACCCATATTAACGTAAATTCGGCTTAAACAAGCGATGTCGCATACTTTTGTATGCCTTATTTTACAATTCTGTGGCGTTACGTACTGAGAAAATCTAATATTAGTGCTTAAAAACGGGTCGCAACACTTAGAGTACACTTCAGTCACACGTAAATTACACCGGTAGTGCGCTAAGTATCCAAAGTAATGATATTACGGTTAGTTTCTCCTTAAAACGGGACTTAAGAGACATGCCGACACTTCCATTACACAATACTTGCACATCTGCAACACTAGAGTATTCAATATATGAGTTAAATTTGCGTGATCCTTGTACCTGTCGGCCTCTCACGAAATAAAATATCGTTCGAAATTATATGTGATGTATAGATATATTTATATCTAGAAATATTTAACTATATGAATATCGGTAGATATATATATATATATAAAATTAGATATTCAGTTATCACATAGACACAAAATATTACCAGAATGGAACTCTCCTTTTCATTTCTGTTCTCTGAAAATATCTTACAAAGAAAATCAGGTTCATGTACACATTATTACCTCGGCTCGCAGAATCCTGTTCGAAGTACAAGGTTTCATCATATCTTCTATTCAAAATAATTGAACGAACACTGTGAGGATGACAATACTTATGGAAAAGAACTACTATTACACAGCGACAATTAAAAGTCTGTTCAATAACTGCATTCCCTCCCAGCTCAGAAATGACAGACTTTCGTCGCACGAAGATCTTCCAACACTTCTCGTTGTCATGGCGGAATAAAAAGGTTAAGAAAGATACAACAGGGTAATAATAGGCGATAAGACAATAGTGCTTCAAAGACCAGAGGTGAGATTTTAATTGGGGCGGAAACATAAAAATCCCTAAGTTAATGGGCCCCAGATGGGGACTTCCTTTCAAAGATGTAAGAGTTTCTACTGCATTTTTATTTAATTGCGGGATTTTTTTCGGGGGAAGGGGGAAGGAGACAAATGGCTATTTTTTCTGTTTTAAAAATTCAGAATGAGGAAGGGGAAGAGTGGGAAGAAGTTTTCTCTACATGTCAGCTGCTTAGTCCATTTAGCTTGTATACAAACAAATTATAGAGAACAAGTGTAAACCAAACGCTGGCGTTATGGAGGGTTGAGAGGCATGCGGGTTCGAGTTTCAGTATCGGCAGTCAAGACCAAATTTTTCCTACGTTTTTTCGAGGCCCTGTTTAATAACTCCCCCATTTCTTATCGAATTCATCCTACTGCAAAGTAACACACCAATATAAATTCAAATGAATGTCCACTATAGATTGTTCATAAAAGTAAGATATCTTACCTGAAGACTGTAATAATCATATTGAAATAGAGATAATTGTTGGATTAAATCATAAGAGCAATGAAACTATAAGGCGCTAAATCTAATATATACAGTGCATGAACAATAAAGTGGGTACCATGTTCATAAATGATTGATTAACTTATTATTAACACCGGTCATTGCATAGAATATACACTGTATGGATAAAAAAGTGGGGTACCATATTAAACATCAATTATGTAATATATTATTATCGTCGGCCACTGCATAAATCGTAATTATTCTTATCATTTTAAGATACTGGCTCCATAAAATGTCTATCTCATAAAACTCTCCTGCAATGTAAGTGCTGATCGCGTATATGAAAGCCACCATAGCAAATTTGGTTGACGCATGCAACGCACTAAGTGTGTGGTTTCCCTAATATTTTTGGGCGATTTGTACGATTATCGATAAAATGTTGATTTTCCCCACCGTTTCAGACCATCACGAATCCAACGATGTATTGTTCATCTCTGTGCGACTTGTAGTTACTGAGATCTACGGAGACAAATGATGATGTTAAACGATTGAAAGGACAAACCAGTTTTTCCTGCGAATTGTACGATTATTCTACTCAAGCCATGTTGTCTATTTCTGTTTTTCAAACAAATATTTAGAGCTTATATGTTTTATTAGGAAAATAAAAAATATTTCAACTGATGTTAGAATTATTTTTAATATGTGTTAATTTATTTTCATCAAGTTTGACTATTTCCATCTCTGGTTCATCTATGACCACTTCTGGCGAGTTTTCATATAACAATGCCTCATATTTACCACGCACTGCTGAGCAAAGCAGACCAGTCTGCTCTTTTGAACTCACAAGAATCATAGCAGTTCTTACAATTGCAAGATATTAAGTGCATGATTTTCTCTGGTGCTGGCGGAAGAGTTGTTGGTATACGTTGTAGTGAATTGCCAACCATACTCCATACCCTTCGACAAGAATCCAAATCATTCCCAAGCCACTTCTGAACTTTATGCTATTCACAAAAGCTTTGTTGGACAGAAGCAGTTGATGCTAAATCAAAATTACTTTGCTGCTTTTTTTTAGCATTTTGCTGGTGGAAATGTAAAACCTGTGCTCATCTAAGGTTTTACTCTTTTACCATACACAGCAATGATAAAATTCTTTGTTGCAACTGCAACTTGTTTTTCGTAGCATCTGTCCTTGAAACATATACTGAATTTGTAAGCAATTTTTCTTTTTTCAATAAATTTAGAGACTCCGAAAATTCATTACACAGTAAAAAAACATCTTTGACTTCCCAATTGATCTTTGATTGTTTAGATTTATTGAAAATTCTCTCTCATTTACAACCAGATTGAATCCGGTTTTTATTTGTGGTTAGATGTCTGTATCCTAAGAAACAACAATGAGATGGCTGGAAAACAAAGTGATAAAAGCCTTCTTCTTTTCAGTATTATATAAGAAATAAGACTGCGTGTGAGTAACAAAGATGTTCATTACATTGAACTTCAGGAACATGTTTTCTGTAGCATAGCATGTAGACTTCTTCTTTAGTTGTCGGGTAGTCTGAATAGCCGTCAAAGATGATAACAGTGTGATTACCAAAATGTGCATTCACATATGATTTATAAGCGTCTACTACATCACATTAAGTAGCTAGTCTTGGACACATTACAGAGTGTAAGAAGTATCCTTCATTGATGAGTAAAGTAGATTTCTGTTTAGGAATAATATTTTGCTCCTCTTGTTCGAAAACCCTCACTAGGGAGATTTTGTTGCTTCTCGCATATACTGTGCATGAATCGTCCAAAGGGCGCCCTAAAATTGAAAAAAAAAACGTTTCTCGAAAACCGTAAGAGATAGGACATAAGCTGTAAGAACCAAAACGATCTATTTTTTATTATCTTTTACTTTTCTCTGGTACATTCTTTCATATTTCCAACGGTTATCGAGATATGATCAAAAAAGTGAAAATGGTCCGCCATTTTCCAAGATGGCGGCTAAATCAATCAATCAAAAAGTGGCTCCCATTCTAAATTTCTTAAAAAATATATAGAAATTAAATGTCATAAATAAAAGAGGTCCCCCCTTGCTAATCACGGGTTTCGGATTTCTGACTGAACTATGTCGCCTCAGTTCTCGCCATTTTCCTTCACCAAATTGTTATATAAAGAAAACTATGAAGCAGGAAGTAATAACTTCAGCCCAGTGATTTACACTTTCGTGTCAGGCATTCTGCCAGATATCAGTAGTAGAGGACACACTATTTGTTCATTTGACGTGGCAACACCGCACAGGTCAATGAAGAAATATGGCAACATGCCAGGTCAAAGTCCAGATCATCTTATCTCTTACCAGTTACATGTGATAAAGATTAGAATATATAGAGGGCTATGTTGTTGCATATAAGATAAGTAGCGTGGAAGGACACACTTTTTGTTGTTTTCGGGCAGGTCCTGTGGGGAAAGTTGAGTCCTCTCTATTTTTAAAAATTTTGTGGTAAACTTGGCAACACCGTAGGTAAAAGTTTAGGTCAATGAAAATATGGCAACATGGCAGGTTATAGTCCAGGTCATTACATATAATAGTGCAGAGACCATCATGTGATCTTAGTAAAGGATTGAGATGATGTAAGACATGATAGTATAAGATGATGGACTAAATTTGGGGAATAGTGATATCACAATCGAAGATGGGGTGTGGAAATATTGCTATTAGGTTGCTTGAGATACTATCACGAGACCTTACTGAGATGACCAAGTTTTTGTTGTTTTTAGCTGACAGGTTCTTTGAACCCTTTTCATGTGAGTTGTAATTTCATTCGTACTTCACCACAGGTTGGGCATATCAAGCTAGGTTCAGAGAGCATCACGTGATGTTAATGAAGGATTGAGATGATAGTATAAGATTGTGGACTAAATTTTGGAGAATACTGATATCACAATCGAAGATGATGTCTGGAAATTGCTATTACGTGTGAACACAGGAAAGGTTGGCAAGATGCAGAGGTTACTTAAGGTTGTTTGTATTAGCTCGTTATGAAAATAAAGGAGCAAGTCAGAGTTGCCAACCAAATGGATGAAAACAAAAGTGAAAGACAGAGTTGCGAATCAAACGTATGAACACAAAATAGCGAATCAGAGTTGCCAAACAAATGTATGAGGAGCAAGTCAGAGTTGTTAATAAAAACAAACGACTAAAAGAACCAAGTTGGAAACAACATTGAATAAAAACAGAAAAGACTGAACAACTTTAGAAAGAACGAGCAGAGTTGGAAACAAAATCCGTGATCATCGAAACAAGCGATTACAAGAAGAGGGTTGGAAAACAAGATTCAATAAAAACAGAAAAGACCCCACAGCTTTAGAAACAACGAACAGACATGGAAAACAAGTAGATAGTAAATATTGAGAACAAAGTCTGTTGCAAAAATGGGACGAAGAGAATGAATATGGGTACTTCCTTTCTTTTATTGGGGAAAAAATGTTCAAATTTTTTTCAGTTGGTTTGATTTCCAACACCAATATTTTTTATTGTAACAGGTTTTGGTTTCCTGGTATGAACTTTGAAAATCTTTAGTCCTTCTTATACAGTAAATCAGTTATGAGAATTTAATATTAACAGAACATTGATTATGAATTCATTGCTTGTTTCTTCAATTTATCTCTGCTAGAGTATAAATATATATTTAAAACATTTCTAGATAAAAGAAAAAGAAAAACACTTATTTTATCTTCTTGATAAAATTCTTGATGGAATAATATGAAAAGAATTGTGCTGACATCTAGTGAACATTTTCTCATTTTATCAAACACATTTGCAAGGATTTTCAACTTAGTTGGAAACACATCCGGTAAGAATCAGATCTTTTCGCATGGCTTGGCAACTTACTTGGAAACGCATCCGGTAAGAATCAGATCTTTTCGCATGGCTTGGCTAAACACATCCGGTAAGAATCATATCTTTTCGCATAACTTGGCAGTTATATTGCAAGCTAATTGGAAACATTTTTCAGGTCGACGGAATAACTGTAAAACAGAATTAGTCATCTCAATCCTTCACTAAGATCACGTGATGGTCTCTGAACCTAGGTTGATATACCCAAGCTGTGGTGAAGTACGAATGAAATTACAACTCATATGAAAAGGACTTGGAAACGCATCCGGGAAGAATCATATCTTTTCGCATGGCTTGGCAGTTATATTGCAAGCTAATTGGAAACATTTTTCAGGTAGGAATATATTGTCTCGGGTCGGGGGAATAAGTGCAAAACGGAATTAGTGTGAAAGGAACAAGTGCGAAGCGGAACAAACACAAACGGAACATCCACAAAACAGCGCGAAACGAAATTAAAGTGATAGGAAGAAGCGCGAAATTTAATTAAAGCGACAGGAAATAACCTGAAAACGGAATTAGAGGACAAGAACTAGAACGACAGGAACAAACATGAAATGGAACTAACTATCCATACAGCTATTTCATTCATTTCTCATAGCTTGCTTCTATCTCACCTCGTTTGAATGAGCTCCTGCTTTTAATGTTTTAAGATCATTGTGAATTGATAACAAGAATTATAGCAGAGTTGATTAATAAAAATATTTATACTTTGACTCCATATGCATCGTCCAACTAATTCTATTCGAATTTTATCACATTCAGGGGAATGTCCAACCTTATCAATTGAATATTAAAGTCACGAACCTCGGCTCGAAACTTTTACTTTTATGAGCATCAGTTAAGATGACATGCCGTGCATTTTGCTCTTGTCTATTTGAATTCCACTTTTTTTCTCGATGTGTTACAGGCTTGATATTATGAAAACAACATGATGTAGACATATCCATTTTCCAAGTGTTTCTATTAGAATTTTATCACATTCAGATGGACATGTCCTACGCTGTTAATTGAAGATTAAAGTCAGACGACTCGGTTCGAAACTTGTATGATCATCAAAGTGAAGACATTTGATAGGTGAACGAATGGATAATCATTGATACTGCATCTTGTTTTATTTTAATAATGTGAAGGAAACTGAGTAGCCAATTGAAACACGTGTTTAAATATTTCTGTCATAAAGAGGTTAATTTCTACAATGTATTCACATAATAAGAGTCTTCTTTCAACACTTTTCCTTATGCTCACGTATAATCAGGAATGTACCCCCCCTTACATTTAATGGTTTACCCCTATTTGGGTACAATCAATTTATTTATATTCATTTATTTAAAAATGTAATTCTCTTTTGTACGAAAGGAAACTGAGTAGCCAATTGAAACACGTGTTTAAGTATTTGTGTCATAAAGAGGTTAATTTCTACAATGTATTCACATAATAAGAGTCTTTTAACACTTTTCCGTATGCTCACCTATAATCAGGAGGGATGTAGCCCTCATTACATTGCACGAGAAGATTCTTTACTCTATAGAAAACATCTAGTTGATTAATACTGAAATTGATAGTAAAAAAAACATAAGAAAGATTCACTTCGTGGTCAAACTTCCTACTACTATTAATCCGAAAGTAAAATTGATTGAACTATTTCGTCGTTGTTATGTTGCCTGCATTTATGAAAATCAATTATGGCTAGGCCAGGTCATAGAAGTTTTTATCGAACAAACTGATGTTGGTACTAATTATGCATCCACACGACCCTACTAATTCATTTTATTGCCCTGAAAAGATAATACATCTGATAGATTACATTAGAACATCTCCCGAAACCCCCCCTGGTCGATATTACAATGCTATCACACGTTCCTCTGTATTAATAAAGTTACTGGTTCATGTGTATGTGTGTGTGTGTGAATTGATAGAGGCAATCTCACTAATATAATTCATGTCTCTGCCATTGCGTGTTGAGAAACTGAATGATCAGATACAGTGAATCAGACTCACATTTATTTATGGTCTTCAGACATCTATGACTCAGGACAGAGGATGGAGGAGGGGAACGAATGTTGCAAGATTTTGACAGGGCTTATATTTTACTTTAAAATTAAATTTTATTTTTTATTTATTATGTTTTGGGGTATCTATGGTTCAGGCCTGCAGATAGAGGAAGGGAAAGCATGCAATAAGATTTTGGAATAGTACAAGCCTGTGTTCCTGAAGGAAGAAACCCAGCCCTGGCCGATATTACACAGCTATCGAACATTCCCCCCTCTAGTAATAAAGTTACTGGATCATATGCCTGAATTGATAGAAACAATCTCTCTAATATAATTCATATCTCTGCTATTTCATGCTGAGAAAGTATGATATCATTCTAATAAAGAACTTGAGATGTTTCGAGCTGTAGAAAAATTGAACGAGAGATGGCGCTACTTTGAACATATGCTTAGTTCAAACGAGGAAATGTTTTTATTGTATGAATCTTAACTTAATTTTGTTTAGAAATCAATTGTTTGAATATTTAAATACCTATTTATAAAGTTTTAAACTGATAATGAAATAATGCTGAAGGCAGATTAATATGAATAACTAAAGCTGCAAATGTTTCTATTATGTTAGGTATTATAGCATGATTGTAGGTAACTGTAGTTAGCGAATAAAAAATATAAAATATAATGTTCAAAATGAAAACTCATCCCTAAATGAGGGCGTAACTCTCAGAAGGAGCTAACCCACGGGTTAGCAGGAGGGAAAAAAAACTGTAGTTAGAGGATATCTTGTTTGAAACCTCTGAACCATTTTACCTTCTTTTTATTTGTAACGGTAATATAAGACGGTATATTGTAACTTTCTAGACTTTTTTTTAGTGTTCCTATATTTCGTACTCCAGTTAATATTGTATGAAGAGCTAACCATACTGCGGAATGAGTATAATAAATCTACAAAAGGGGACACAGTAGCTTTATTATTGAAGTATTAGTATATGTCTAACATCTTGGAGCTCATTATCTTTACAGAGAGAAATAAGAATTCATCATAGTTTGACCCAAGATTAAAAACCTTCTCAAGCAAAACTGAGTATTGTGTTAATATACCTTGTAGATGCCCATAAGCTATGTTTGGTCCGTGGAGTGCGTCAGTACCACTGAACCTACCGGTATGACACAGACTCACTTCGAAGGTGACTAGAAGGGCCCGACCCCCTAAATTTACCGTAATCCTCTACAGTTTATTGCTCCGTTTTATCAAAAATATGCCGGGATACCACCTATAGTCAAGAACTTGACCACCACATTCTCCACCCTCTTTTCTCCAGGAATGTCTTCCGTAGAGTTGATACTGGCTTAGTATGCAGATGACATCACAGCCTTTACCAACAGACTTTCTTTTTACGAGTGTACGAAATTATAATTCTTAAATCCAAGGATGTTTGGTTTTAAAAACTCGAACCGTTGCTAGAGGGCCTGGACCTGAGCCTTAGATGCCTATTGATCATAAATAAATTTAAAAAAACTAGAGACATCACATGAAAAAGGCATGTAGTACACTAGACTTTCCCCACTCTGCTTCCCAAGTCCATCTTTGTAAAGAAAAGCTCACCAATTTGGTAAAAGAGGTTTTTGTTTTAACGCCCTCTTTTAGTTTCGAACACCTCCATCAAAATTCCGACGTAATTCCTAATACTAAATACTGTCCTGAAAACCAGCTGAAGAACTAGAATAAACAGAGGGACATTCAAGGAAAATAATATTCAGTATTCTATTCGTATATTTATTCTTACCTTTTAAACAGATTTCGTACCGTACTTAGTTTATGATTTGTAATGAAAATAAGATTTCTGTTCAATCGTGACGTTGGCAGTAATTCAGTTATATAGCGAGTTGTCTTTTACGTAACACTGTTCGAAAACACTTCCTTCATGTTCTTCCTGAATGTTTTATTTTGATATAAATATACAAGTGTCATAAATATTTGATGGAAGTGTTCATTCTCAGTAAAACAGACTTCCTGCTAATATTGCTGCTTTGAGTTCGCACAATAAAATTTCTAGCTAGCTCCGGCAATCGAGTAGGTTGAGGTTATGGTTCTCAGTTTAGTACCAGGAGGTTGGAGTTCTGCTGTCGGCTGTACGGATAGATTTATTTAAGCTTTTCCTTTGAGTTCCAGCATGGGAATGCCGTGTCAGGAAGGTTACCCGGAATGAGACTCAGACTGTTCATTTCCTTGAAGTGTTTTCGCCAAGAGATGTCATATCTCAGATTTGTGATTAGCGTAGTCTCTAAATGTCTGTTCAGTCTACAAAATTTAAAATAAATTACTACTGTAATTAAAGTTATTTATGCTGTAATAATTATTTCCATATAGAAATGTTTACATTGTAAAAGGGTGCAAATATGTAAGCCATATGTAGCATCCTGAGTGAAGTTTTTCAATTTTTTTTTCTCAGTCACACCAGGCAAATGCTGCGATGGCACCTTCAACGTAGGCCCTGATGGAAATATTTCTGAATACTTTTCCCTTCCTTATCAGGGCCTGAGCCTTAGATGCCTAAATGCCATAAATGAAATTCAAAATGTAGACCGTATGTCTCACTTTCTTTTTTAAAAAAAACTGGTTTGTAATTTCTAGCTGTTTTTGAAACCTTTGATGATAGTTACTTGAGATTTTAGTCTCTCAAAAAGAATCAACTAAGTTTTACGAGTGGGGAGGTAACTTCATTATGTTTGAATGCAGCGGTATAGTTCGGTTCAGTGCTTGAATTGACATATTTTCGCTTATAGTGGTGGTTTTAATTCGATAAATAAGCATTTATCAGTGAATCCAATAGGATTTTAGTGAGGGGGAGCGAAGTTTTCAGAGAGGAAAATTCCCCCAAATCTCCCTTGGCGAAGTGTAGCAGCTTGAGGCATATGTTTCATTATCTAATACGTAGAATACATAATAAAACGCATGTTTGAATTGCCTGCTCACGTAAATCGCACGCTAAACAAGGAACGCGAACTTATATGTAAATCAGCTCTAAGGTAAATTCTGAAGCTTTCAACACCCTATGCTCGCAATTGTGAAAAAGCTAGCGTAATTTATTTTCAATTTCAATCGGATATTTTCCTCTTTTCTAATGTTCTGAAGCATATAAACACAGGGTGTAATTTGTTCTTGTATAGAAACAGAATTACAGATTAAATTAATATGTTTTTAAAACTAAAGCAAAGTTCATCGGTACGAATACTTGTGAGTTGTGATATGTGCAGCATTAAAAGACTTATGAAAGCGAATTTAATATATTACTTTGCATGAGCTACTGTATACGCTATCAACCTGCGAATTATTGTAATAATACATGCACGAAAGACTCATTTTCTTTTCTAAAAGAATTATAGATCCGTTTGATAAACTATGCTTACTTTTAGGAAAAGGAATTTTAGGTACAGGCTTAATTGAATTGAACTTATGCTTCTTCCTGCCATCTGGTGAGCAGACTATAATTACAACAGCTCATCAACACTGCAGATTTTTTAAAATTATAAAATAATTATCATAAACGGTCTGATCGTAAACGTAATGTTTTTTACATTACTTGTACCACTTTCTTATCTATTATTAAAGCAATACTCATGGTTAAAATGTAATATATCTGGATAAATACAGAAATAAAACCATGTATTTATATTCTTTATTTTAAGGACTTCTGTTATATGGTGGGTGAATGTACTTGCAGCGTGATTATTTGGATGCACTCAATGCAGAGAGTGATACAAAATGAAGTGGGAAGAGTATAAATGGAAGCACACTTTTTCACGGGCGCATGTGTGTTGATGTACTCAATTTACTCTTTGATTTTACATCACATTCTTTTTTTATATTGTAATTCAGGCTTAGAAATCAGATCAAATATAGTACCTTAGAATGGATAAATGTTTATCTATCTCGCCTAATTGTCGGAAAGTAGCTGTTAATGTAGTCTGTACGCACCAGTCGCCAATGTTTGATAAATAAGGGAAACAAATGGTAATAATAGAGTTTATATTCCATACAAAATATGTTTATAGGCCCGTAAGGTTTAATATTGTAATAATCCAGAAAAGCTGTGCAATCAGAAAACGTTTGTCACCCAAAACATTAGTTAAATGTATAAAGTGAATGTGGCAGAGAGCAGAGTGTATAATAAAAAAAAAGGACTGACTTACTTTTAATACATGATATATGTGCAATTTACTTGGCTTTTGCTACACTGCCTCAGACTTTGTTTCATAAATCAAATAATTATTTTTATATTATTATATAGGAAACAAAATTTAAATGTTCACTCGAAATCATGAGCATAATTGACGAGCTGCTGTGAATAACATAGTGATGATTATTGTAAGAGCTTTAGCTTTCATCTCTTAACTCATCTGGTTAACATGTGATCAGTAGACGAACTCCTTCCTTCATCTGAAGAGGCCTCATCCACTGGAGGATTGAATATGGCTGTGATTTATTTATTTATTTAT
>JAGDQP010018526.1:0-36404 GCA_022664845.1 Lepisma saccharinum | reverse complement strand
TAGAGCAAAAACCATCTCAGACCAAGAAAGCCTCCCTAGTGAACGGGCACATCTCAAGAAGACCTTACTGCAGAATGGATACAAGAAAGATGACATTCGTTTGGTCCTAAAAAGGACCTTTTCCAGCAAGAAGAAGACCATCCCAGAAACTGAAGATCCTGTCAATATTGCAGTCCTGCCCTACACTGGTAAACTTTCTGGAAAGCTTGCAAGAATCCTGAGGAGACACAACATCAAAACCATTCACAGACCGCCGTCAAAAATCAGAAACCTACTTCGTCCAGTTAAAGACGACTTGGGTCTTAAGACACCAGGAGTATACTGCATTCCTTGTGAATGCGGAAAAACATACATAGGACAAACAGGACGGACAGTAGAACATCGATGCAAGGAGCATGAAAGATACATCAAGCTATTTTATCCGGAGAAATCAGGCCTGGCAGAACACAGCATAACAGAAAAACATAGAATTTTATTTTCTGACACTAAAATTATCTCAAAGAGCTCCAATTACTGGGATAGGATAATAAAAGAATCTCTTGCCATACTACAAGAACGTAATAATGTCAACAGAGATACAGGATTTCAACTTAGTCGGACTTGGACACCAGTCATAAAGAAAACATACATGAAAACGACCAATCAGCGTCAAGCTATAGGCCAACCAATCAGAGACACAGATTCTTAAGCTCCGCCCCCTACCGTTACTATATATAGTACACATGAACTGGTCTCAGTATACTTGCCCTGAAGATGAGAACAATGTCTGTTCTTGAAACGTCGGCTCTATCGTCGGACTTCACCTGGCTGATATCCCGAGAACATCTGTATAATATTCGCCGCCAGGAAAGCTTCAATTCTTATTTCAAACTAAAATTTGTTTACAGTATTCCCAAAATGTTACTAGTAAGACACATTAAATTAACATTACACATCATACTTACTGTACATATACAATACTTCATTTTTACTGACATGTCCATATTACAAATGCTTCTGTGAATGTCACACCGAATGAATACCGAAACATGATATTCAAAAAATTTTTGTTTCATTTAAAACATATAATAATCAATGTAACATTCGTCTTTTGTTGTATTGTTTGGTTATGAGGTAAATAAAAGTTCCTCTTATGCCAGTAATTATAATTTGAGGGTGCATCCAAGTCAAAATTGAAGAGAAAGAAATTCCAGATATTGACACTCATTAGTTGACATTCCTGAGAGCAGACGACTTTGCGCCATTTTGGAATCTCGATCTCGATACTTGATTGTTTCCCCTTCAATTAAAAAAACACTTAGTGCAAATCGGGTGAAAATTGACTGCGCTATTATGGAATCTCGATACTTGATTGTTTCCCCTTCAATTAAAAAAATAAAACTTCGTGCAAATTGGATGAAAGTTGACAGTTATGACAATTTTAATATAGCCATTTTTCGTGACTTTCAGGTGGGAAGATTAGTTAAAAACATTTGTAAATCGTTTTGTGGGCCAAAACGGCAAACGGGGCTCCAAGTATTTTCACTTGCACTATACTTTCCCGGAGTTTTAAGGAAATCGGCGTGTCTACAGCTCCCTACGTTTACTTGTCATAGGCCAAGCAGCAAAGAAAAGTTTAAATATGCACCATAACGTCTCTGAAGAAGTTGGAGCCAAGATCAACAGAGCTGCTGTAAGACTAATAGATGTTACATGATAAAAAAAATAGTTCAGAGTTATAAACTATTTCTGAAGTAAAAAAATAAACATTAATAGAAGTAAATCATCTAAGATTTCATTTAATGTAATTTCATTACAGATGTGTGTCATATTCGAGAATATGTTAAAATAATATATAAAACTGGCATATAACTAGGGTAATGTGATCAGCCAAAACTCTCTCTCTCTCTCTCTTTTTAGCATGTGTACAATACAAGGAATAAAATATGTATTACTTATAGAAGTCCGTTTTTAAACATTAGTTTGAGAAAGAGTGTAGCTGAAACATACATTGATTTGAAGGCAGTTAAAATGAACTGGTAAACACAAATTCAGTAGTGGTGCGCTACGAAAGGTGAGATCGAGTGTGCATAGATGGCCAACGATATTTTTGAGAATGTGAAGGAAAATGAAACTCCACCTGCAGTTTATCGTTATTTTGGTTATTATTGTGTGGTATTTCCTCCTAATTATTTATAACGCGTATTTATTCTTTTCTGTTAGTACTTCTGGTTGTGAATAAGAGTGACATGTTTCTTCTAGTCTTAACGTCATATTTCTTTCAAACCAGATGCGTCCTGGTTTCTGATTTTAATATGGTTGTTTACCTTCTGAATAAATTCGAAGATAGCCCACCTGCCGCCTCGTGTTGACTATTGGATTGGCATCTGCCAAATGTGTTGTTTCATTCTCTACTATGTTTTATTTTTTTTGAAAAAAATAATTTCAACTGAGCTATTATCCATCGAACTTCAGAAAGGATGACTCGATTTCAAAAAATTATATTTATTAATAAAAATGTGATAGAGTTAGAAAACAAATTACCAGCTGCGAAGTAAGGCCTCAAGTTTCACTCGTCATAATTACAAATGCTTAATGTACCGTCCACTCGCTATATGGACATCATCAAGTTGATAACTGAATTCTTCCCAAACACGTCTGAGAGTTTGTTCTGTCACATAATTTACTGCAACCGTGATTCTTGTTTGAGCTAATCCAAGTCAGCGGGTAATGGTGAAACATAGACACAGTCTTAAACGTATACACATGAAAAGAAGTCATAGGGTATGATGTCTAGAGATCTTCGGGCCAAGTCGTGGGGTCCCTTGCGTCCAATTCAACGTCGAGGCAATGTTGATTAGACGCCATCTTCTCAATAACTAAGCGTAGCGGCTGCTTGGACGCCAGTAGTGGCATCTAGCGACAGTCGTATAAAACTCTGGGCCAGGTCGTTCACGTGGTACAGTCATATTTAAATCGGGTTCGTGGTTGCAAAGATATACGGTTATCATTTTTTTTGAAACACACTGTATTAGGGCTGTCTAAAGTACCGATACACTGAAAACGTATCGATATTTTCAAATACCGAAATTTTGGTATCACTTATACCAAAATATTGCTATACCGAAATACCGAATAGTATCAATATATTGAACGATACCTAGGTATATAAAAATGTATTTCGGTATGCTTGTTTCCGTATCAATCCAAAACGGCTGAACAGATTGTAATGATTTTTTGCAAATGATTAGATAATTTAATGTTTCAGTTTGTGAAGTTATCGTATTTTTGTTAACTGGAAGTGACTGTGTCGCGAAGGAATGAATGAAAAATAGTGATTTCATTGTTATAACGATACAGTAAATACATTGTTTCCATGTTTAAGTTAAAACAACAGACATAAATAAATTAATTTTATTTACAATTGTCTTTTACAGGCAGGCCTCGAATCGATCGTTAATTGTTCTTTGAGTGGCAAGGCTTGGTTACAGGCTACTCTGCCCGTTCGGTGGACTTGGCATTCGTCGGGCCATGGATTTGGCGATTCCGTCCTTTTTAGCGTCTTTCCATGGCTCTCGTCGTCTCGTTGAATATATCCTTCCACTGGGTCTTTGCTTCGACCCGGACCCTCTATTCAAGATTGTTCAGCAAAGTGGTCTACGTTAAGTGGGTTAAATTCTCTTTTGGATGTAAATAGCTCTCAGTCTTCTTGGGACGATCCTGTCATCAAACGTACACAATCACAGTTACTACAATACGCTACTTGAAGATAAAGCCAGGCTACTAGCAGCGTATTCACCTGAGTCCGGTGCTTGGCTCCCAAGTTTTGCCTTCTCCTCCTCCTGGTCTACATCTTTCGAATGAAAGCTTCCGTGTTGCTGTTGCCTTACGTTTAGGAGCAGACGTCTGTGTACCTCACCGTTGTCCAGCCTGTGGAGCATTCGTGGATCAACGGGGCCTTCACGGTCTCTCCTGTGTCAGTAGTGCTGGTAGACACATGCGTCATTCTAGTGTCAATGATGTCATCCTCAGAGCTCTAGTTTCTGCTCGTGTACCATCGGTACGAGAACTATCTGGCTGTAGCCGTTCCGACGGTAAGAGACCTGATGGAATGACACTAGTTCCATGGAAAAGAGGAAGACCTCTATTATAGGATTTCACCTGCGCCGATACTTTCGCCATTTCAAATGTTACTCATTCATCTTTGAAAGCGGGTGGTGCAGCTACTCGTAGAGAGGCCGATAAAAACCGGAAGTACTCTAATCTACGTGCTAAGTTTATTTTTGTTGCGATCGCAATTGAATCAAGTGGTACTTGGGGCACGGCAGGCCTTAATTTTATTAAAGAGGTTTGTCGGCGAATACAGATCGTTTCGGGTGATGCACGCGCGACCCCTTCCTAATCCAGCGCCTCAGTATTGCAATTCAGCGAGGGAATGTATCTTCTATTCTTGGTACGTTGTCTCCTGGAAAAGCATTAGATGAGATTTTCCTCCTTTAAAGATGGTTTTTAAAGATTTTATTCAAATTTTGTTTAAATTGGATTATTGTAATGTACATTTTATGTATTCTAATACTTTTTTTTTTTTTTTAAAAAAAAGAGATTTATATTTAAGTGTGGATTGTTGTAAAACAAATTTAAAATGTTTAGATTTTAAAATTTCAAATCTTTTAAATTTATATTGTTATAAAGAAACGAAATATATATAGATATATAATTGGTTTATAAATTTTTAAATTTAAATATGGATTGTTGTAAATAAGAAATATGTAGATTTAATGTTTTTAAGCATTATAGTATTTGGCTGGAGTATTAGTAGTAGTAGTAGTAGTTGTTGTTGTTGTTTTTGTTTGTTGTTGTAGTAGTAGTAGTAGTAGTAGTAGTAGTAGTAGTAGTAGTAGTAGTAATAGTGGTGGTGGTGGTGGTAACAGCTACCATATCTGAATCATGGGGGGCTACATCGGAGAGTATAGTTACGATAAACGGGGCGCAGCCCCCAAAACTTACCAAGTTAAGGGCGCAGCCCGCCACGTGGAATCGAGTAGTGGTGAATGGCCCAATGACTGTTGACAACATATTTTATTCACCCCGCACCAACGGGCGGGCAAATCAGCTAGTATATATATAAATAATAATCCACAGCCATATTCAATCCACTAGTGGAAGAGGTCTCGCTGGGCGGAGTTGGTGTACTGCTCCCACACTGACCAGACGTGTTGGAAGAGGAGATCCGAAGCTCTTAACTGTGATCGCCACTGTCTTATTCACAGCAACTTCCCAGTTGCATCACGATGCTGGGTGGGCACTGCTTTGGAAAAATTTCTTCGGCAGATCCAGGAAATAAACCCGGGACCCCACGATCAGTGGTCAGCGACGGTAACCACAATACCAGTGGAGCGGTCATCTATCTATCTATAAATTGCCTATCCGGCCTTATATATATATATATATATATATAAGAAGAAAGAGATTTACATACAGCTTACTGTTCCATAGGCGAACACACTAATATATACAGAGTATTTGCGATATTTCGGTGATTTCACCTTATTCTTGTTAGAAGAGGAAAAGACGAACACGTGCGGATTAAAAAAAAAGACTAACAGGACAGTAGCGCCACGTGGCGGACGACGTATCAAGTTTGGAGAACAACTAACTGTTATGTAGCGCATAGATTTGCGGAGCTTGGAAAAATTGACAGCTGTACAGCGTGTAAGTTTGGGATGGAATTCTGGAAGGAAAATTGTTGAAAATGCAGAGCAAACTGGTGCTTTAAAGTTATTGAAGGTTAAGACCAGTATACATTTTCGCGTTGAAACCATGAATAAAGACGCCCTCCCCTAGACGGCGTGTTGATGTGCTGGTTGAAGGGAGAAAATGTGTATTATGGCAACCAGGAAAGATAGATCAAAATTGGTGTTGAGACTCGGTGTGTAAGTGACGATGGCTAGTAATACGAATGTTAAGAGTGTAACCTGTTTCCCCTACAAAAAAGACATTACAGAACTTGCAGGTTAGGATGTACAACTTATATTACATTAGGGGTGTGGCATATACCCTTGGGATTTAGGGTATATTGGCCACTAGCAATATTGGGAGAAGTGATGAAAATGGAGCAGGTCCTACATGTGGGTCTCTTGCATATATGGGCACCGGTTTTTGGGCGGTGGCGAGGAAGGATTCATACGGACCAAGATATTTCTAAGATTAGAGGAATGCTGAAGTTCTAATCGCGGTTTGGTGGGGATGGTAAAAAAGGTAGAAAAAAGGTACTTACATGTTACAATACCAAGATAGGTGTATAGGAACTTCACAAACACAAAAGAAAAGCGATTACATTTCGCCAAAGCATTTTCACATGGTATGAGAGAAAATGAACAGAGCGGACAGGAGCGGGACTTGTGTTAAGGATACGCCATTTTGCCAACTGATGCTGAGTAACACTGTGGCCAGTTTATGGAGACGGGAAAATGACGAAATGTGTCGGAGAAAACACCAAATGGATAAGAGTGTGGAGGTTACTACGAGCAGGTAAGGAGCTTCCTGAAGAAATAAGAAATTAAGAATCAGAGGGGAGGGGGAAATAATAATAATAATGAAGATGAAGGGGATATAAAAAAAAACTATAGAAAAATAGAATAAAAGTGCAACTAGAGACGGAACGAAGAAGAGAAAGGAAGAAGAAAAAAAAACACTGCGCTGCAGGGAGTTACAGGCAGTTGATGCCGGGTTCATGGTTGGTGGAAAGGATATAGACGTACGTTTGCTCCCATATCTTTCTAACTGTGGCAGGTAAGTCAGGGTTCAGGACATATAGGATTCTGACTCGAAATTTTTCGTCAAAGGTGCAGCCGTGATAGGAAGTGTGTTCAGGTATGGGTAGGTGTGGAAGTTGAGATCTGGAGGAGTAGCAAAGATTGTTGATGCGGATTGTTAGAGGAGTTTGGGTTTCGCTAACATAGAAGGCGGAACATAGGTTACAGAATAGGAGATAAATGAGGTTGGAAGATATGCAACTGCCGGAGTGTCGGAAAGAGTACGTCTTTTGAGTTACAGGATGTACGAATGTCAGACTAGGATAAAAAATAGGACGGGTTCTGCAGCGGGGTCTATTGCACTTGCCATTTTTGGTGAGGGAGGGAGCGGGATTGGTCCAGTTCTGTTGAGAATTATGTTGAGATTCGGAGGTCTGCGGTAGACTATTTTTGGGTTCGATGGGAGAACTCTGTCAGTTTCAGGTGACGCAGAGATTATTTGATGTGCTAGTTTGAGGAGCTTTTGGAGGGCCTGAAAGCTGGGGTGGTATTAGGTGAGAAGATCGGTTGGAGTTAGTATGATTACGGGCACGGTCCAGTTGCAGTTGTTTACGGATGAGGTGTAAGGGATATCCACGGTCAGTGAGAGCTGAGGAGAAGGTACTGAAATAGTTACGGAGCAGATGCGGGAGCCTTGGAAAGCAAGAGCATATGGAAGAAATGTGTGGTATGGTATGGATGGGAGCTGTTGAAATGGAGATACTGCGTACTGTTGGTAGGTTTGATATGAACACCTGTCTCAAGTCGATTTTCTTGAGCCAGACATCCACATCAAGGGAAGTGAGCTCCCTCGAGAAGGCCCAAGTGAACTTAACGGGAAAGGTGCAGTTGAGGTTTTGCAGAAATATTTCCGGAGAATCTAGTCCGTATCGTCGATATAGCCAAGCCAGGTGAATAGTTTGAGAGGTGTGGAGTTGAGGTATTGGGTCTCCAGGCGTCTAATGAAAAGGTTGGCTTATTAAGAGGCCATGCGAGCGCCCATGGCTGTGCCTTTGATTGCAGGAAATTGTGGTTATCAAAGGTGAAGTTGTTCATGGTGAGGACAAACTGGGCTAGCTGATGCAGAAACTGTGTACTGGGTTTACGAGGACCGTGTGTCGAGAAAGTGTTCAAAGGCAGCGAGGTCATGGGTGTGGGGAATGTTGGTATACAGTCACGCCAACTGTAACTAAGATTGTGTCAGGTGGGAAAGGATCAGAGAAAGAATTTATTGTGGAAAGGAAGTGGTTGGTGTCCTTGATGTAGGAAGGGGGAGCCTGGGCAAACTTTTGGAGATGGTGGTAAAGGAAAGCAGAGATTCCTTCAATGGGAGAGCCACTACAGGAAACGATGGGCGTGCTGGGATTTTGGGAAGTTGGTAAAATTTAAGGTTTCTGGAATTTTCAAGACAAAGTGTTGAGACAGTGGAACGCTACAGGCTCCTCATGGAGTCCATGCGCTTGGAGGTAGGTTCGGATCTTATTAAGGAAGGATTGTGTGGGATCTTCCTCGAGGGGACGCTGAAATAGAATCAGAATGTTGTTTGAGGGCTTCGGATTGGTAATCAGAGTAATTCATGACTACCGTGGTGGATCCCTTGTCAACCGGGCAGATAATGATGGTTGGAATCAGAACGAAGATTGAGACAGCTCTTCGTTCTGCAGTGGTGAGGTTGTGAGTATGAGTTATATAGAAAGAGAGAGAGAGAGAGCTGAAACCGGGTCAGTTTTTGTGTCTCGGGCATACATGACTCTGTGCGAAATTTGACCCTGTCTGAGAACTTTATGAACTAGAGATTTTCGACGTCTTCTTTTCGTGCTCTTGGGAGTAGTACCTCCGGTCCCGGCCACCCCTGAAAGAAACACTGTTTAAACCTAGGGAAATAATTTTTAAAAAAACAACTCTATTTTGTCCTCCGTGTCAGGCCGGGCCCCAAACGTAGATCTAGTCTAAAACTTGACCCGTTTCAGTTCTGTACTGTGCTATAAGTACAATCATTTTAATGTTGATTGGAGGGCCAAAATATGCTGTCAGACGAGTCTCTGAACACAGTGCTAAGTTTTTAAGCATTTAATTTGAATTTATTTTAAGGTCGTCAGGCAACTTTGGCTGAAGCCGGATGGATGATGATGAGAGAAAAGGTGGAATGAAGAAAATGTCACCCCGACAGGGTGTCTACCACCCTGCAAACCTGGAGAACCTGGAATACTCATTAAATTTTATAATCTGGAAAACTCAGGAAATATTCAGGGAAATCTATAATTTGTAAACCCAGGAAAATTTATGAGGTGGACCGGTCCATAGTTGGTAAGAACACTGCCCCTGCAAGGCGGAGGTCATAGGTTCGATTCTCACTGCTGATCGGATATTTTCAATGTATTAAAATCCACCATTTTAAAGAAATTATCTTTTTTTTCAGTTTTGAAATACCAACACGGAAATATGTATAAAGGGAGTTAAATAAAAACTAGGATTTTTTTTTATTTAAATTATATTTATGGCTAGACAGGCAGTTATAATTAAGCCCTGACATAACTGAGGAACGGCGTGTGGCGCGCTTAGCCTAAAGGACGGCTATCTAATCCATAGATATAAGTTAAATAGAAACGAAATGCTACGCCATGGACTAAAGAATTGCTAGACTCCAGCAATACTATTTCCGTGACTCTATAAGATGCTTGGACTGGATGGTGGTGGGATTTAAAAGAATGTCATGGCGTATTATTTACATGTTTTACTATACTAATAATTCAGGGAATTTGAAAAAAAAAAAAAAAACATGGAAAACCTGGATAACTCAGGAAATTTCAAGTCCCAAAATTAGTAGACACCATGCCCAAGAAAACCCACGCACATGGTGTTTGTCCATCACAAAGACGAGCTGGGATCGAACCGAAGACCCCCAGCACAAGAGGTGAGTTCTCTACCACTGACCCTCCGCTGCCCCTTATTAGCATTGAGTTCGATTCAGTGGTGTGTTTCAGCGCTTGCGGCGCCAGGACACAATTTTCCGATATGTAGGCATTTCTTGAAATTATCTGCCCTTTTCCTGATTAGCAACTTCTTTTCCTTTCTTCTTGGATTCTTACACTAGATACAAAGTGTAAGAATATGGAATGCATAAAATCTACATTCTACGTATTTCATATTCTAACATCTTGTTTATGATACCAACTGTGGTCAAAATTGCGGGAAGTCAATTTTCTTCACTTCTAACATAATCCTGATAATACGCAACAGATTCCAGGTGGTAACGCCTGGATATATTTTTAGGGGGCCCTACAGGCGATATAGAATAGGAGAAAAAAATAGTTATTGATAAACGCAGCAAACATTACAAGAGCTTACATGTGCCTATACTTAAAGCTTCAAAAAGAATTTCTATTTTTCACTGGCCAAGTGATAATAGGTCGCTTGGTAGTGACTAGGTACAAATAACATAATGTAAAAGGCGCTGAGCATTCTCTAGTAATATTGTCTGTTGTATATTACAGTTTGTATATGTATAAAACGTTTTAAGTTTTGAGATGATAGTCATCTTTGAGAAAAGACAGGCAGATTTTCTAGGGTAATTTTCTTAGCTATTCTCTTATAAAATTAAAGAAAATTTATTTTGGTCTCGAATCGTAGATTATCTCAAATAAAATGCTTTGGGAGTGTGAGAAAAATGAGATCTAATTTATAACTATGCTTTTATGTGAAAAACAAATCAAATAAAGGTTCTGATGTTTTCTGGAAGAATTTAAATTACGTTATGCATTTCCATTTAGTAAGATACTGAACTTACTTCTACTGTAATTTATACATCTCTGAAGATCTAGCAGAGGTAGTCAGTGATATATATATAAAAAATCTAAACTTACTTGATTTCGTAAGTTTTTCCACACAGTTGAACATATGGACAGATAAATCAGTTCTGTTGTCCTTCACATCGCAATTTCTTTTATTGCTCTGGTGGGAGGGTCAAGATAGCATTCGACAGGACAAATACACTTTCTACTACGGACGAACACAGTATCACAATTTCGGAACATGATTCCTCATTAAGAACATTATCCTTCCGGCGGTTCAGCGCAGATTTCGGCCTGACCTCCACTCCACCTCTCCACCAGCTTTGATCTGCTCCTCCACCTCCACTCCACATCACCCTCCAGCATGGAGTTCACCCTCCACCTCTACTCCACATCACCCTCCAGCTCCACTCCAGCTGGAAGGTGATGGGGAATTATGTTGAGGGGTGACCTCTGGAGGGGCCAACTCTGGAGGGATGGACACATTTACCCCTCCCCCCCAAACAAGTTCTGGATATATTTTCAATAAAGAAAAACACAGCTTGCACACAAGGCTGATTATACTTTGATAACACAAAACGAAATTAGCCGCGTAACAGTTTCGGAAGTATAAATAATTGCCTATGTTATATAGTGGAGCATGGAGAAGGAGGTATTATATTTCCGAAACTGTTACGCTTTAGTTTCTTATTACCGTATATTTAGTCTTGTCAAAAAAAAAAAAAAAAAAAGTTTTTCTTTATTAAAATAGTTTCATAAAAGATTTGTCTAGTCACCCTGCCATATCTCTACTGGACTGATTTTTTATTGTTTAAAAATATCTTGGTATTTAGTATTGATGCTTAGCTTTGTTATCAAACATTCGCAATCTCCTTTTCCAGTAGCGAAATGGAGGGTACACACGGGTACACGCCGTGTACCCACCTCAGTGCATAAATATAATGGAACGTGTTTTCAAATCCGGAGTTTTATTAAGCAGCGTGTACCCCAAACAAATGTTACCATTCCAACCCTGCCCTTTTCGGCTTCAAAATGAGAGGGAAGGTTCTGTTGTAATATCTTGTGTCGTCTTTTCTGAAGAGTTCAGTACCCAGTTGCTCTCTCCCGAACTCACTTGGCGGCGTTTTGTCATTTCATGGGTCGAAGAGAGCCTCTAGGTGTTCTTCCCTTGTTTTAAAAAAGAATACTTTTAACACTACCCTATATTCATACATAGAAATCTGTTGTATGAAATAGCATCCAGTCGTGGATTGTATTTACAGGGTGAAGCATTAAGTGAGTGAGACATTAAGAAATAATCTTTTTATTATTATTTTTTTCTAATTGACCAAAAAATACCCGATCTTTACATTACCCTCCAAATCACCCTCAGCTCATAGAATTACCCGGAAATCGAGTAATTACCCGCCAATTGGCAACGCTGGTAACAGAGTCCTGCCAGTGTGTGTGGAATTGCACAAAATGTGTGGAATTTTGACAGTTGTATGTAATAATTTGCATGAAATGGAATGCTGTGTGGAATATGTGTGGATTATTGTATTTCCGCAGTTCCTCTATACAATTTTACCTATTACAGGTTTATTTTAATGTTAAGTGATCAATCCATTTAGAAAAAAATAAATTTTCATTGACGGTGTAATCTGCACATGGAATGACATCTGAGGGAGTACGTACCTCGACAAAACACTTCTGGGGAAAAGGGTGATGAATATAGCAGCTAGGGATTTCGTGTAGGTATCATTTCGGTATTTGCCTTTCACTTTTTACATTTGATTGCCTTTATTTCTGAATGTGGTATGGACCGATCATAGGTGCATGCATATGTGTCATCAAGAACAGGATAAAACGGATGGAGTACCTGAATTACTTCCTACATGGTGGTAGCTGTAATATCAGTGAACGGCAACAGATGATCATTTTTGTTTCAAATTCTTTCTCTTGCTCTATATCTTGTGTATACCTGCCGCGCCATCCTATTCTTTTTCTGTGTGTGTGTGGAAATGTGTGGATTTCGAGCACTGTTTTGTGGATTTTACACATATGTATCGACTAACTGCAGCGGGAATAGTTGTATCCTGCACTAAGCAAGATATATAGTGAAACAAAAGAAAAGCACAATATTCCACGTTTCAAGAATTGTTAATGAGCAGTAAGCAGGGCTCGAACACACGCGCCTCCCCAGTGCTGATCGAAAGTAACCACTGGACTGCGGTATTCATTTGATAGAACTGAATGGATAATGACTACTTTCAATTAAGAGGACTAGATTCAAGGAGTAATTTCAGACTTGTGCATTCGGGAGGTCGTGGGTTCGATCCCAGCAGCCTGCAATCCTGACTGAGGGTTGGTTTTCCAGTTTCTTTTTTCAGTAACATGTTATGATGGTATTAATTATAGGCCCTTTGTGTCCCATCGGATACATGAAAAGGGGGAAAAACAATGACATTCTATTTGTGAGCAAATAGACTATAACAAGGACAAAGTCGATCTACCATCTTTCTTTAGTTAGGAATAGGTATTTTTTTAATTATTTGAACGTAAACGAATAAGTAGATTGCTTTTTTTGCTTTGATTCCATAGCTTTGATACGGTTGTTCAAAGCTATGGTTACATTGGGCGGGCATGAAAATGTTTATTATTATTATTATTAGCATTCTTATTATTTTAGCAGTCTTTTTCGGCAAACAAGATTAATAAACACTGGTCTGGAGAGACAAGGACATTCAAAAGGGGGAACACAATGACATTCTATTTTCAAGAAACAGGACGCCGCAGGTGACGATCTCTTATTATGGGAAACTAATATAATGACTCATGCCGGTTGGTATTCGAAGCAACGCTATGACTAGTTGTGTTTGTAGTAAAGTATATGCATTCCTTAATTATTTAACATATACTTACAGGGAAGGGGGAACTCACTCAAGTTAACCTGCAACGATGAATAGTTTGGCGGTTAACTAAGAAAATAATAATAAAAAAAATAGCGGTCCACACCACGAACAATATTGAAATAAAGAAGAGAATGTAAAGAAATTCAATACAGAAGTATAATTTTCCGTTCAAATCATTATAATCCAGTCAAATTGTGCTTTTACCAGGAAAGTTGTGGGGTAGTTTCTATTTCTTCCATTCTATATGTTTTTTTGGGGTGTTGAATCCGAATCTGATGTTTGCTAACAAAATTTCGTGACGCATTGAAAAAATGCAAAAAAGTTTTTTAAAAAAATATCAGTTTTGGCGGTTTTTTGCTTATACCAGGGTGAGTCATATGTTCGTAGCGTTTTCATGGAAAATGTGCAGCACCCGCTTCCCCCTGTACCACATAAGCCTATTCGGCGAAGTACATCCCATCACACTGTATGGTCCTTCTCCAACGTTCCACCAGTGATACCAAGGAAGTAAAGAAACAAGGTAGGTGCCACTGGGATATGCGCAGTAGCAAGTGACGTCATTATCCGACAAGAGTCGAGGCGCGCGAGAATTAAAATACGGAGCGCGGGCTTGTGAATGCGTGTTGTGTGATACATTAGAGTGTGGTTTTGTTTTATCCTTTCGTGTGTGTTTGTGCTAGATTTAGTGTATTTTGAATTTCTGAAATTACATTTACATGCCATCAGCATGTGCTCTTACTCAGGGTTTTCTTCCAGGATTTTCAGTTAAGGGGGGGTAAAGTCAAAATTGGAAGGGTGTAAGTGAAGTTTTATTTTTTTCTGCCGATTTTCCCACAAAAATTTTTAAGTTGGAGGGTGTTGTTGAGACTTTGGGGGTATACACACCCACAGGGGTGGGTCTGGCGGAATCACTGCTCTTGCTGCTTGTAAAAACAGAGGTAAAGTACATAATAAAATAATAACATACCATAGGTTTCTGAAAGAAAAAAACTCTTCGTAACAGTTGGGTATATTTGTGTTCCTTTCATTCAGTTGGCGTATTTGATGACACTTTCAATCCGGACAATTCATGTATTTGCTCTGAACATTTTGATGAATCAGATTACATTCGCGATTTGAAAGCTGAATTACTCGGTTAACCCCAGTGGCGGGTCTAAGGGGGCAAGCGCCCCGGGCGAAAAACAGCTAATAAAACTTCCTTAAAATAAGGAAGTAAAATTGCCGTTTAAATTGTAATTGACCTAAACGTGTTCCAAAATTTCAATACTGGCGCACTAAGACATTTTTACATTATTTCATACAATCTCCCTTCATCTTCAAAATTCAAAACTATGAAGTCAGATAGGCAGGTCTATTGCCTTACTGGAGTTACTGTAATAGCGATGCCACGATATGCTCCAGAGATGATAACACAAGTACACTACGTGATGCGAGACAATGTTGTGGCCGTCGGGTCGTGTTGTTTGCCTTAAAAAAAACGATGGAAGGGGCGGCAAAAGAACGGTGGAAAGGACGGCAAAATTTAATTTTTCCCCATAGGAAAATTTCTAGTTCCGGCACTGGTTAACCCAGGAAAGAATTAAAATTAAAAGATTCTGCAGAACCTCATTTGTTATTGTTTACGGACGTTGAATGTTGACGGACGATCGAAACAGCACGTAGCGCAAGATGTGAAGAGAGAAATGGGAAGAAACTTGTGTCAGATATTTTAAAACCTCAAAGTTTGGTTATAAATGTAACCGATTCTGCTGCTACAAGCAATGAGCCAAATATGCGCGTGGCACCTACCTTGTTTCTTTAGCTTCCTTGAGTGACACAAGCCCCTGACGATACCAGGCTGCAGGCTTTGAAGCAAAGAACTCAGTAATGCCAGTTGTCACATCATCCACGGAATAGAATTGTCTGCCCCGCAGGAAGTGTGCCATGGAACGAAACATATGAAAATCAGATGGCGCAAGGTCGGGTCTGTAGGGGGTGTGTGGTAAAATGTCCACGCCATCCATGTCCGCAATGTGCTGGCGGACTCTTCTTGACCTGTGGCATGGAGCGTTGTCAAATTGGAGGGGCAGTCGCGTTCGGTTCGGATAACGACGGCGCACAATGCCGTATACCCGTGCAGCTGTTCAACATACAGTGTCCCATCTATGGAACGAGCTCCCAGTGCATCGGACCTTCGAAATTCAACCACACACACAGCATTGTCTTCTCTTGAAACCGCCCTCTTTGAACCACTGGCTGCGCCTCGGTACCAGGTCGAAGCCATTGTTTCCCGGTGTCAGGATAACGAAGAAAGATCCACTTTTCATCATTCGTGATGATCTGCCGCCAAATCCTGTCGTCTGTTGGGTTTCGAAGCAGTTCTTCACACAGGGTCACACGTTGTTGAGCTTGAGCGGGAGTCAGATCATGGGGAACCATTCTCGGTTGCCTGAAGCGAAACCCAAGTTGATGCAGATGACGAACGACACTGGTTTGTGATGTCTGGACCTCATCTGCCAGCTGACGGGTACTGGTTCCTGGGTTTCCTTCAACAGCGTTCAGGAAGGCATCGATATCCGTCGTCACAGGGCGCCCACTCATGGGCTTGACACGTGACACGCTATCTGCCACCAACACCTTCACCTGTTCTACACGTTGCACATGGTTTTCCGGCATCGAGTGGGCGGGGCCACCCAACGCTACGAACATATGACTCACCCTGGTAATTGAAAATATTAACTTTTTGTAAATAAGCTCCCTATTCAAAATGAAAATACATGAAATTTCCTACAAATGTTAAAATACAGGATTTTTTTCTCCGACGAATCGTTCAGGCTCAAGCGCTAGTTGAAAATTGGCGTATTTTGTCTACCTCCACAAAAAAAGAAAGAAAAAAAAAACACTTTTTCCATTCCTAAACTAATTTATTATTAAAGGCTGTCATTTAGTGAATTCCTCCCAGTTCTCTGCTCATACCTTATTGAGATCGTATATGTAAAGGTACAGGTCATTTTTTAAAAAAAATATTACATACTGCTCAAGTTATTTAATGAAGTGGGATATTTACAGATTCAGTTACAAAAAAGTTTAAATTCCAACGAAAAATCTTTAACAATTATTACATATTGTTATATGATATTACACATGATTATATATTACATTATTATATGAGCCGTTGTCGTTTAGAATGTACTGGTTGAGGTTCTTCAAAGGCTTATAGAAGCTATAGAAGGAAAGAGGGCTTACAAACCAGACGGGGCATTTATAAAATTTGAGGAGACCGGTAGAGAATAAATAAAATGAAAAGACGTATAAGACGGGAATGCTTTTTTTTTTTTTTTTTTCCTAGTACTGGAGATGACATAACAGTTCAACTAACGCTTGATCCCCAAAGGGTTCGTCGGAGAAAAAAAACTAAATAGTAAAATTTGTAGGAAATTTTATGTAGATCCATTTTGAATAGGAAGGTTCTTTACGAAAAGTTGATAGTTTCCGAGTTATAAGCAAAGCACCGCCAAAAAAATAATTGTTTTTACTTTTCTTTGCATTTTTTTCAATGATGCGTAACGAAAGTTTGTTAGCAAACCTCAGATTCGGATTCAGCACCCCAAAAATATATAGAATGGAAGAAATCAAAAGTACCCCACAACTTTCCCGCTAGGGGACATTTTGAGCACACTGAATGTATTATTACCTGACTGAGGAGAAACCCGGGAAAACACCTCAGTCAGGATGGTCGGCCGCTGGGATCGAGTCCAGAACATCTCGAAAGCTACGCTAACGATCTACTAACTTTTAACCATTATTTGGGTTCGTCTACGTTTTGTAGTGGTTGAAACTTCTCTACTCTAAATTCATTTTTCCACCTTACCCCCCCCCCCCTCGAAGTGTATTCATCATCAAGAAAGGCATGTGTTTAACTAGTAAAACATAGTAGGTTGACTTTAAATATGACATTGATACATGAACAAGAACTATGTTTCCAGACCCACAGCGGTTATTGAACCTATGACCATGTGCATATAGACCTGAAGAAGCAACTAGTTAGATATACGATCATTGCTGAGCAAGTTCGATCTACATTTTCACGTGTAACACTGCTAGATGAAAACAACATTAGTCAGGATTGTCCACCGCTGGGTTCGAACCCACGACCTCTCGAATTCTACATGAACAAACCGTTCCGTCATCTCATGAACGATCTTCACCATTCCGCTATCTCCAGACTATTCCAACATTGGCCTTGTGTACCGTAAGAAAGAACATTAGTCAGGATGATCGTCCGAAATATCATCATTGTATCATGTCGGGAAATGAGTTAAATTCACGTTGAAAGATTTGAGGACCCAACGTATCATACTGAACTATAGAAAAGTCTGTAAACAAAAAAATAGTTTGTCTTTATATGAAAGTAACAATGGAATATTGTATTGTCATCCGAGTTACGTCGCTTTGCAAATTCCATCGGTGTAAGATGTCGGGAAATGAGTAAAACTAACGGTGAAAGATTTGAGGACACCACGAACCTTACTAAAATATAGTTTTAAAATATACCTATTTGTGATTAAAGAATAGTATTAAAACGCATTACATCATAGCCTCTACAATAACCATTGTCCAAACAATGCTTCAAAAAGACATGTTGAGTGATTTCTCTACCCCCCCCCCCCTCCCCCGAATCATCAGGAAAGAAAGGCATGTGTTTAACTAGTAAAACATAGTAAGTTGACATCAAATATGACATTGATACATGAACATGACTGGCTGAACTTGAACCTATGACCATGTGCATATAGACCTGAGAGCAAGTTCGAACTACATTTTTACGTGTAACGCTAAGTTGACAAGCGTCCGCGCCAACAAACATCTAAGGCACATTTTCAAATAAAAAAAATGATGATTACATTTTTATATCTAACAGGAAAAATGAGGCATACTTTGCAGGAAAGCGGACTTTGGTCTAACATGTCTTCGTACAAAGTACGATTATTTTATGCCTCATATTTTTCCTTTTATATATAAATTTGAAACCGTAAAACTAATTTGTTAATATTTAATAACTCTCAAAAACTTTTAAAAGTACCAGCATGATTAATTATTTGCCAGAAGAAAAAAAAAAGTCACTTAGGAACTAACAATTGCACTACCATAGTAAAAAACTTTGGTAAACTTTATTTTTATATGGGCCAGTTTAGTAACTTTGGACTTCGGCCCGTCACGATTCGCCTTTAGCTGTTAAGTGTTAAAATCCACACCCATGCCCCTGCCGGGACTCGAACCCGGGACCGTTGAGTCGATAGCCTACCGCCGCAGACCGCTCGACCACCCGGCCGGCGGACTACCATAGTGTTCCTGTGAGTGAGTGGTAACAGGTATGAAATTGACAGCTATGAAGAGCATTGATATTTGAAACGCTCACGAAATGACTGGCTGCTGTAAGTGATAATCATTGAACACGAGGATTACATACCTAAACCCACTGGAAAATAAAACGAAAGTTCAATTAAATACTGTATCACGTGTTATCTGTGTATTCGTATATTCTTTCTATCCATCCATGGACAGAAACGGATCAGTTAAACTTTGCACAAATACTATACGATGAAGGTAGGTCATAGGTACTGCTGTTTACCACTCTTTTATTTCCTGATTTTATGTGGCCTTTCGTATTTTATCCCTTTATATTTCTGACTCCCGGTATAAATGCGTATTTAAATGTCTAAAAACGGCGCAATTAACGTGTGTCATATTCACATTCTGGTATAAAATATCACTTCAGTAAAGATTTAATTTTTGTATTATTAGTGATCAACGTGCTGCTTGTGCTCTAAAAAAGGCGCGTTCTTCTCTTAACTAATATGCCTACATTCGTTTGTTGTTTTATTATACTCGCTGAATGAAGTTTCTGTCATTAAATAATGCGAAATGTAGCAATAAGTGCCTACTTCTGTGTGTAGAGTTCTAGATGTTTAATTTTTTCTTATTATTTTTAGTGAACCTTCGATGTTTAACTTATTTTCTTTCATTGAAGGATCTTAATATACAGTTTCGCGTATGTTTCAGAGCTGGAAATTGAAAAAAACGATGAAGAGTTTGACCTGAATAGCACACTATTTGATTGGATCAATAGAGAGAGATTTCATACATTCATGAAGGTGACACGAGGAAACTTTCACCAGCTCCTCAGAACGGAGAAGTATCTGGTTTTGGCCGTTGTAGAGGAGAATAAGCTTCAGGAAATCCCGATTGAAATGCTAGAGTAAGTTGAAGTAATATGTTTCATGCACCTTTTATAGCAAAGCAAAGTATGTACGATCAGTGAAAGTGAAAAATGTTCCAGTTTTTTTTTTTTTAAGTACAAAGCATGTTTTTCTAAGATACGGTGATATCTCAGTGGTTCATGAATTATGATTGTCTACCGGATACAATGTTCGCTGTCCTTTTGACCTACCTACGTAGGTATGTACCTACTGCAGAATGTATGCCATGAGATGTTTATATTTCTCGTCTTACTGTAGCTTCCTTTGCGCATGTATGAAAAATGGTTTCATGTTCAAGTGGTAAACCTATCATTTCAAATAATCCCATAGAGGCTCGCAACGGGTTTCACCGCGTTCATTTATTAATTTTGACTTCACGAGACAAAACATTAATTTAGAATATCTCATTGTTTCAAGTTCCTTTTAAATATGCAAAAATTGGCGAAATTATTTCGTAAACGTTGTCCAGTTAAATTTTTAGGACACCATTTTCCCGGAATAGTGTGCAAGGAAATTAGCATATGAATTGCCGATTTTTCCTTTTAAAAACTAAGTGTGTTGATATGAAGGCCATCTCTGTTAGTGAGACCCATCACTTCATATTTTTTTTTAAATCCTATATAAAGTTTATGCATATTTGTAACATAATCTCTCAGTGTGTTAACTGTCCAGAATTTTATGTTTGTAACAAAACTTCAGTTACTGTTTTTGTTTTTTATTTATTATTTTCAGATTTCGAGATATGGTGGAGTCTGTAATAAGGAAAAACAGAGATAAATATCATCAGTAAGTATGTCGAAATAAATAGATTCAGAAATACGAGAAACTTTATGCAATTGCGGTGTTTTGTAAACAACATTGCTTGATTTATGTATTTTATCATCAAAAGCTTAAGAAAGTGATACGTTTTGTAGCTATCCATACTAAAAATGAAAATACGTCTCTTTGTTACCACATTATGGAGAATCCACTGCACAAATCCTGATGATTTTTGGTATGATGATAAAAGTATCAGGTCAGGGTTTTATCTTCCTAATTTGGAAATATTGTTCTGATATAATGAACATGTGTTCAGTGCCTATTGAATTATTTATATTTGAAATTTCCAGTATTAAGATGTACATTTATGAAATCCACACTACTGTGTTGTGCGAGTAAGCTTCTTACATTCTTCAATGTAAGCAAATTCTGATTGGGTTGAACGCGGCAAGTGTACAAATAACTAAGATTTTTAATCTTCGCACTGATGACGCAGCGAGGAAAACATAATAAAAATCATTTGGCGATGGGCAGCCTTCTTTACCGTATTTTGGCCGACGTAGTCATGCACAGGTTTGAGGAAGAAAGTTTACAGGCGGATGTACTAAAATTCATATAATATTTCAGGTACGTTGTTGACACTTTAATAATTTACAAACAGCAAGAAGAATTGGATTTTTTATTGGAAGCACTACAAAACATACATCTAAATATTAGGTTCACAGTTGTACATGAACAAAACAATAGTATAAATTTTCTGGATCTCACCATATACAGACATAATAATAAGTTTCAAATTAAGATTTATCGGAAGGCAACAGCAGGTTTGTAGTACATACATGCCAATTCTTTTCACAACAATAGGTTGAAGTTTAATATCTGGGCCAATTTTTTCAGAAGAGCCCTTGTAGTTTGCACTAACACGGTAAACCTAAATAGTGAAGTAGAACAAGTTGCTAATATTGGTATAATAAACGGCTATGATAGGAACACTATGCTACAAATCTACAATAAGACTAAACACAGTTTAAAAAATGACCAACAAGTTAGTGCAAAGGATAATAAATGGGTGTCCATTCCTACCTTTCCCGGCATTACCGAAAAACAGGAAATCATTTGCAAAATGTGGTAGTAATGCACTGAAACACCACCTATCAGTATTCAAAAACTAACTAACTAACTAACTATGGCTTATTAAACTCGCAAGTTCATCGCCGCAGTAACAAACGTTCGCCATTGGATTCTATCCTGAACAACATCAAGCCAGTTTTCAGTTTTCATCACGAACACCTACTTCTCGAAGATAAGTATTCAAAAACAACTTACAAAATTCAAATCTTACTATGTGGATCCGATCTTTAGTTCAGGTGTTTACGAAGTAACCTGTGAGTACAAGGACAAATATATCGGTATAAACAAACGTAATATTTCTGTACGGTTTAAAAACATTTGAGAGGTTCATCCAAAACCGATGCAGTGTTTTCTGGATTCTTCCAAACATCTTTTAGCTACCACACACAACATAGGAAATACTACGATTATTCACCGCTCGAATAATATTAACGAACTTACGATTTTTGAAGGTATTACATTAAATCACTCAAGCATAAATTAAACAAATTAAGCGGTGACACCACGTCACCGGGTAGACACTGGGATCAACTTTTGGATAATATTAATACATGTATCTGGCAACACTCATCTACAATCTAATGTTAGGTAGCCGTCATTTGTTTTTCTGACTAGCCTGTTCAGGTGTATATGTCCCTCTGAGCTCCCTTTTAGATGTCCCTATCCTGAACTTTTTCCTTTTAACCTTGCTTACGGATGAGGTGTTTGGGATATCCACGGTCAGTAAGAGCTGAGAAGAGGGTACTGAAATAGTTTTGAAGCAGGTCATTAGAGGAGCAGATGCTGGAGCCCCGGACAGCAAAGGCGTATGGAAGAGAGCATTTGGTATGGTATGGATGGGAGCTGTTGAAATGGAGGTACTGCATACTATTGGTAGGTTTGATGTGAACGCCTGTCTCAAATCGATTATTGTTGAGCCAGTTATCCACATCAAGGAAAGTTATGTGTTCCTTCGAGTAGGACCAGGTGAACTTGACGGGGAAGGTGCAGTTTAGGTTTTCCAGAAATGTTTTCAGAGACTCTAGTCCATGGGTGCAGATCAAGAATCTAGAAAATATCTTCGATATAGTGAAGCCAGGTGAAAGGTTTGAGAGGTGTGGAGTTGAAGTATTGGGTCTGCAGGCGTCCCATGGAAAGGTTGGCGTAGGAAAGGGAGAGAGAGTGCCCATAGCTGTGTCTTTGATTTGCAGGAGATTGTGGTTCTCAAAGGTGAAGTTGTTCATGGTGAGAACACACTGGGCTAGCTGAAGCAGAAATGGTGTACTGGGTTTACGAGGACTGGGGCGTGTGACGAGGAAGTGTTCAAGGGCAGCGAGCCCTGGGTGTGTGGAATGTTGGTGTACAGTGACGTCACGTCGACTGTAACTAAGATAGTGTCAGGTGGGAGAGGTTCAAAGATAGAATGTATTGTGGAGAGAAATTGGTTAATGTCCTTGATGTAGGAAGGGATGAGCCTGGACACACGGTTGGAGATGGTGCTAAGAAAGGCGGAGATTCTTTCAGTGGGAGAGGAAATACTGGAAACGATGGGTCGGGCAGGATTACCAGGTTTATGGATTTCGGGAAGCAGGTAAAATTTAGGGGTTGTGGGATTGTCAGGATAGTGTTGAGACAATGGAACGCGACAACTCCTCATGGGATCCATGCGCTTGGAGAAAGGTGCGGACCCTATCAAGGAAGGAGTGGGTGGGATCTTCCTCGATGGGACGGTAAAAGGTAGGATCGGAAAGTCGTTTGAGGACTTCGGATTGGTAGTCAAGAGTAATTCATGACTACCGTGGTGGATCCCGTGTCAGCCGGGCGAATAATGATAGTCGGATCAGGACGAGGATTGGAGACAGATCTTCGTTCTGCAGTGGTGAGGTTGTGATGTGATAGAAACGTGTCAGTGAAGCCAGGGTTAGCAATTTGTTTGGAGAGGAAGGAAATGTACAGTTCGACAGGTTGGATTGGAGGGAGAGGACGAGGGTCTTTACTAAAGAAGGCAGGAATTTGTGGAGGCTGGGATGATTGTCGGTGTCAGAGGTTCTGGCCTGAGATGTGTCAGGATGAGTAGACAAGTGGTAGTTCCACCTGAGGTTACGGGTGAAGGTGAGGAAATCTTTAAGTAAGTTGGCTTGTTCAGTATGCCGGGAAGAAGATAAGGAAAGGCCGTACGAAAGGACTTTGTGTTCGGCATCTGAAAGTGTGCGGGAAGCGGGCGTTTAGGATTTTTTGGTTGTTTCGCGATGGCAGGTTCACTTACGTGGTTAATTTTGAATCTCTGTGGGGAAGAGGTTAGGTTGCTCCGACAATTGCTAATAGAGGTCGGATTAAGACGACTAAATTAATGGGATGGGGGGTCATTCTGAGTAGAGTGGAGGATGGAGGGAGAGGCAAGGGAAGAGAGGAGTCTTGAGTGTGGGCAGAGTGGGCAGAAAGACAAAGTGGAGAAAGTTTGGAAAGGTGTTTGGGTGTCAGGTTAAGCAAGAGACTGGAACCGTCAGTTAGGGTTTCGTATATGTTAGAGATGGAGAAAGATGGTAAGGAAAGCAGGATTTTGATGAGAGACTGTAGTTCTACTGGGAGTTCTAAGGCTTGGTAAAAATGTAAAGAGAGTGATAGGTAGATTAACAGAGATTAACAGAAGAAAAAAGCTTGTGTCGATCGAATGGCGAGAAACCGGAGAGGGAGATTTTGGGTGTTAGGCCATTAGGTGTAAGTCCTAGGTGAAGGCAGGATTGCAGGAATTCAATATGTGAGAGAATTGGAAAAACTTAAGTGTGCTGGTGCGGAAACGGGTAATCCAAAACAGAAGTGGGTTGGAGGACATGGTAAGTGGGAGTGCAAAAACTCAAGTAAAGCCGAAGCGAGAACTACAGAGAAGTCAATTAACTGAAAGAGAAAATCAAAACATAAGAAAAAAAAGAGAAATCTCAGGAAGGAAATAATAATAATAATGAAACAGGGAAATAAAATAAGTTTGAGAAAAACACGACGGTGGCGGGAAAACAGACAACAAAGGAGGAAAAATTCAAAGGAATGTCGAAAGTAACTCAGGACAAAATAACAGGAAAACGGAAAAAGGACGGACAACGGACAAAGAAAGGGTGTGGTGACCACGTGGTCGGAGCAAAGGAAGCCCAAAGCAGGAATACATAAAATGGTAAAACAGGTAGAAAAAAAGGATACTTACATGGTGGATTCTTGAGACAGATGTACAATAACAACACAAACACAATAGAAAAGCAGTACGTTTCGCAAAAGCGTTTTCAACTGTTAGGAAAGAAAATGGACAGAGCGGACGAGTGCGAGACTAGTGTTAAGGAAACACCATACTGTAAACAGATGCAGGGTGACAGTGTGGCCAGGTTAAGGAGGCGGGAAAATGACTAGATGGGACGCAGAAAACACCAAATGGAGAAGAAAGTCCGAAGGTTACTAGAAGCAGGTAAGAGGGCTTCCTGAAGGAATAAGAGGATACAAAATCAGAGGAGAGGGAGAAAAATAATATTAGTAAAGATGAAGGGGAGAACAAAGAAACAATATAGAAAAATGGAATAAAAGTGCAACTAGAGACGTAACAAAGAACTGAAAGGAATAGGAAAGAAGACACTGCGCTGCAGGAAGTTCCAGGCAGTTGAGGCCGGGTTGGCGGAAAGGATAGAGATGTACGTCTGCTCCCATCTCTTTCTCCCGTCTCTTGCTTAACCTGAGATCCAAACTTCCTTGACTTTGTCTTTCTCCCCTTTCTCAAGGCTCCTCTCTTCCTCCGTCCTCCACTCCTCCCCTTCTACTCAGAATGGCCCCCCGTTAATTAGTCGTCCTAATCCGACCTCTCTTAGCAATTGCCGGATCAAGCTAACTGCCGCACACAGATTCAAAAGTAACCACGTAAGTGAACCTGCCATCGCGAAACAACCAAAAGATCCTAAACGCCTGCAGCCAGTTCTCAGCCTTTCATCCCACACACTCTCACATACCGAACATAAAATCCTTTCATACAGCCTTCCCTTCTCTCCTTCCCGCCATATTGAACAAGCCAACTTACTTAAAGATTTCCTCACCTTCACCCGTAACCTCAGGTGGCACTACCACTGGTCCATATCTTGACACCTCTCAGGCCAGAACCTCTGACACCGACATTCATCCCAGCCTCCACAAATTCCTGCCTTCTCCAGTAAGGACCCACGCCCTCTCCCTCCAATCCACCCTGTCGAACTGTACATTTCCTTCCTTTCCAAACAAATTGCTAACCCTGGCTTCACTGACACGTTCCTATCACATCACAACCTCACCACTGCAGAACGAAGAGCTGTCTTCAATCTTTGTCCTGATCAGACTATCATTATTCGCCCGACTGACAAGGAATCCACCACGGTAGTCATGAATTACTCTTGACTACCAATCCGAAGCCCTCAAACAATTTTCCGATCCTACCTTTTACCGTCCCATCGAGGAAGATCCCACCCAATCCTTCTTTGATAGGGTACGCACCTATCTCCAAACGCATGGAACCCATGAGGAGTTGTCGCGTTCCATTGTCTCAACACTGTCCTGACAATCCCACAACTCGTAAATTTTACCTGCTTCCCAAAATCCATAAACCTGGTAATCCTGCCCGACCCATCGTTTCCAGTATTGGCTCTCCCGCTGAAAAAATCTCCGCCTTTCTTAGCACCATCTCCAACCGTGTGTCCAGGCTCATCCCTTCCTACATCAAGGACATTAACCAATTTCTCTCCACAATACATTCTATCTTTGAACCTCTCCCACCTGACACTATCTTAGTTACAGTCGACGTGACGTCACTGTACACCAACATTCCGCACACCCAGGGCTCGCTGCCCTTGAACACTTCCTCGTCACACGCCCCAGTCCTCATAAACCCAGTACACCATTTCTGCTTAGGTAGCCCAGTGTGTCCTCACCATGAACAACTTCACCTTTGAGAACCACAATCTCCTGCAAATCAAAGACACAGCCATGGGCACTCTCTCTCCCCTTCCTACGCCAACCTTTCCATGGGACGCCTGGAGACCCTCCACACCTCTGAAACTTTTCCTCGGCGATATTTTCTTGATTCTCGATCTGCATCCACGGACTAGAGTCTCTGAAAACATTTCTGGAAAACCTCAACTGCACCTTCCCCGTCAAGTTCACCTGGTCCTTCTCGAGGAAACACATAACTTTCCTTGGTGTGGATAACTGGCTCAAGAACAGTCGACTTGAGACAGGCGTTCACATCAAACCTACCAATAGTATGTAGTACCTCCATTTCAACAGCTCCCATCAATACCGTACCAAACGCTCTCTTCCGTACGCTCTTGCTGTCCGGGGCTCCCGCATCTGCTCCTCTAATGATCTGCTCCAAAACTATTTCAGTACCCTCTCCTCAGCTCTCACTGACCGTTGATATCCCAAACACCTCATCCGTAAGCAACTGGACTGTGTCTGGAATCATCCCAACTTCAACCGACCTCCCAGCGTAGCTCCCTCCGCTCGCAATCTTCTCATCCAGTACCACCCCAGCCTTCAGGCCCTCCGAAAGCTCCTCAGACTGGCACATCTGACAGCTGAATACTCACTGCGTCACCTGAAACTGAAAGGGTTTTCCCGTCGTGCCCCAAAATTGTCTACCACAGACCTCCGAACCTCAACACGATTCTCATCAGAAATGGACCAATCTCATCAGTGGCACCACGTAGTGGAAACGCACAGGCTTGGAGAAGAATTGACTGTTGTACAGCGTGTAGATTTCAGGAGCTTGGAATAAATGACAACTGTATTGCCTGTAGGTTCAAGAGGAGATCGTGGAAGGAAATGTTTTGAAAATGCAGAGAACACTGAAGGATTAGAGCTATTGAAGGTTAAGTCCAGTATTCATTTTTGCACTTAAGCCAGGAATAAATGCTTCCTTCTACAGACGAAGTGGGCAGTGTGTATATTATGGCGACAAGGAATGATAGATCAACATTGGCGTTGTGTGACTGGGCGTGTAAGGAGACTGGGGGCATCCTATTTGTTAATAGTACAAAAGTGGCGATGGTTATTAATGCAAATGCTAAGAGGCCCACCTGTTTCCTCCACATAAAAGGCTCACAAAACTTGCAGGTTAGGATGTATATAACATTAGGGGTGGGGCATGTACCCTTGGGATTTAGGGTATACCGGAATATTACCAGTATTGATAGTAACTGTGGGAGAAGTGATGAAAATGGAGCAGGTCGTACATCTGGGTCTTTTCCATATGTGGTCGCCGGTTTGGGGGTGGCGGCAAGGAAGTATTCGTACGGACCAAGATGTTTCTTAAATTAGGGGGATACTGGAAAATTAATCTAGGTTTGGTAGGGAATATTGATCTTGTGTCTGGGTCCGATTGGGGAACGTGGAAATGAGAGTGTAGGATTTGTTTGATCTTTGTTAGTTTGGGATGAAATTGGGTGATTAGGGCCAGTGTGTTGGGATAGGTGTTGGAGGTTTGAGTGGGTTGAATGTGTGAGGATGCACGCGAAGGATTGTTATTGATCCAGACATCCACATCTAGGAAAGTTGTGTGTTCTCTGAAGAAGTACCAAGTGAATTTGATAGGAAAGGTGCAGTTGAGGTTTTACAGGAATGTTTCCAGTGACTTTCTTGTCCATGAGTCTATAATAAGAAATGCCGTCGATAGCGAAACCAGGTGAAAGTGAGAGATGTGGAGTTGAGGTATTGTGTCTCCAGGCGTCCCATGAAAATTCTAACATAGGAAGGGGCCCTGCAAGTGTTCATGGCTATGCCTTTGATTTGCAGATAACTCAAAGGTGAAGTTGTTCATGGTGAGGATAAACTGAGCTAGCTGAAGCAGAAATTGTGTACTGGGTTTAAGAGGACTGGGACTGAGTGCCACATATAAAACTTCTACACGCTCCCTGCTTAGTCATTCTGTAATGAAAATCCTAACTGTGTCACCACATTCCATATCTGAGTTGATGAAGTGCATAATCGACGTATTATACTCGAAGGATGGCTTCGTAGTATAGTGGCTAAAAGAACGGACTACAGATCACAATGTTCCAGGTTCAAGTCCATCTGCAGACACGTGCGAAAATTTTGAATTGTACACTAAGACGAGAAAATACGGCGAGTAATGGAATATAACAACATGTAATCAAAATCACATTTCTTTTCTTTAAAAAAAAAAAAAAAAAAATGTTGATTCCGCTTATTAAATCAGAAAGTTTCTCTCACTTAGAAATGGTACTTCCTATAGCAATGAATATCTTCTCCGATAGCGATCGGCATCAATCTCCGATATCGGCAAAATTGTTTCCCATTCGATATTGTATGACAACATCGATCGAAATCATGCGTTTTTGATATCGGTCGATATAGATGTGCTAGGGGATAATTTTTAGAAGACACGAATCAATTCTGAATCAAAGTGTCGTTCAACTGCCAAATCACAATCGAGCAAGAGAAGCCAAGTTTAAAAGAACTTAAAAGAAAAGCCTCATTAATATATGCCAAAATTTTTATTAAAGATAAACAATAATTTTTGAATGAAGGCTACAATAATTATTGTGTGTTAAACTGACTTTTTTTTTTCAAAGAAAAACAAATTGAAACATATTTGACTGTTTTTAACTTTCTCGCGATTCACACGATTTGAGTCTTGATTGCAATGCCATTATTAGAAGCTGTACTCGGACGGGCGTAGGCCATAGTGCTGTTACCGCCCATAAAATTCATTTTATCTTATCTTAGAATCTGTACAGGGACCGATCAAAGAAGTCAACATTTCCTTTCAAACTTTACCGGTTGTTAAGCTTAATCCTCCGGTTGTGCAAAGTTAAGTACTTACAGGTTCAAAATAAAGAAAAAATATATATCGTAGATTTTATTGCGTTCTATATAAAATGATTAAGTATAAGAAAGTAGCGTGATAAACGGATATCACACGATTTCACCGCATAATCGCTTAATACGAGAAGCTTAGCGGACTTCGTCGAGGCCTGGTAGGATGTGTATAACTTTCGTTCCAAGTATTTCAAATGGCACACAACTGTGGTTATATATCTATGCAGAAACTCTAATTTCAAGACGTGTTCTGCTGCAAAGTCACCCATTCCCGTATTCATCATTAACACTAATTTGAGAGTCGGAAGATCAGGAAACCACTTTTCGTACGTATGTTGTATCATCACGTTCGGACCATGAATAATGTCAAGTTCATGATGAATTTTAAATTGGTGGTGTCTAACCTCTTCTTTAGTCCAATCATATACTACAGTGATATGCTGCTGCCAAGTTCAGGAAACTGGCGGTAGTTGGAATGCGCTGCCACGTAGAGCTCAAAACTTGAAGTTCATGTGAGTCAAGTATCGTCTCACTACATGCAATTCAATGTTGCAATTAAATTGGAAGCCGTAATTTCTAACGTCTTATTTATTCATTTGTCCACTACAGAACCAAAGTTATTTCAATGAATATATAATCAGATAGTATACACAATCAATGTACATATACATAAACAATCAATATACATATATATGAGCAGATAAACAAACAATATACATATAAATATACAAATAACATACATTTCACAGTATGCATTTTCCGTTTTACTCAGCTAAGTGGAATATTAATCGCCGTTTATATTCATTCAGAAACATCCTAAAATTATCAGCATTAACCTTCATAATCACATCATTATACATCCTCTGCGTACAAATCAAAGTGAAAATTTATGGAACCCTTTGAGTCCTTTGGATAAAGTAATAAAGTAGAGGTGTAAGTATTCCTCTTCGCCTTGGAACATGAAAACATAAATTAGCAACCAAATAGTAACAGTCAGTGTATCCATTTAGAATTTTGTGTAATATTATGCCGTCGGTAATGTTTCGCCTATTCTTGAGTTTTGTCACATTAAGTATTTTACATAAATCATCGTAAGAGTCATTGTGTACTTCATTTCTTATGTATTTAAAACAGATCCATTGAAGAATTTTCTTTTGAATATTTTCATTTTTTATTTAGTATGTCTTTTGATGTGGTGACCAGATAAAACTACCGTATTCTAAACAGATCTCACTAAAGCGTAATATAATTTTAGTGGAGTTTGAGCTGAGAAATTAAAGAAAGAGTTACGCCTTATGAAACCTATTAGTTTATAAGCCCTTCTTAACAATGAATCAATATGTTTTCTAAATTTCAGATACGATGAGAAAATTATGCCTAGGTCATTAACTTCAGTCAATTTTCTACATATTGGTCATTGTTGTTATGTTTTTCTTATTTGTGAAACTAACAATTTTGCACTTTTTGACATTAACCTTCATATACATATAACACCACTTGTTGAAGTGCATTAAGATCCGATTGAGAAAGTTGACAATCACGATTTATTTTTCTTTCGGATAATATTTTAACATCGTCAGCAAATAACAGAAAAGTAATGCTTTTAATACGGATGAAAGATCGTTTATAAATACCAAGAACAGTAGGAGATCTAAATAAAAGCATTGTGGTACACCTGATCGAAGTGCATACATATGGGATAACACAGCATTTAAAGCAACACACTGAGTTCTACGTCTCAAATAACTAACGAATAATTTCATCAGTATTGCATTAACTCCATAATTTGTCAATTTATCCAATAATATGTCGCGATGTATTGAGTCGAATGCCTTCGAGAGGTCAGTATAAGTGACATCAACATGTCCTTTTTCATTAGAAGAATTTGCCATAACATCCGTAAATACTGTCAAATCGGTTATTGTTGATCGACCCTTGACAAAAGCAGTTTGATAAGGGGAGATCTTAACATAGGCATTTTTCAATTTTTCGGGAAATACTCCGTGCTTCAGAATTTCATTATATGATAGTGTTAGTGGATATCGCTTGCACATTTTATCACTATATGTGTCGGTAAAATATCGGAACCACTGCTCATATCTTGGTTTAAATATTTTAAATTTATTTACGATCGGACACTGTGATAATTTATCCATGTGGCTAGGCTTTAAGTCATTGCAATCTGTTTCGTCATCACTTGATGCAAGAATTGTGTGACTAGTGTAAAAAGATGAAAAATAAGAAGCAATAAAGCTTAAAGGACTCTTCGACATAGTTTGCAAGTATAGCCTCGTATTAAACCTTGTCAAGAACTCTTTTGTATTTAGATTTTTGTGATAGAAATTTCCAAAGATTCTGATGGTTCGTACTATAAGTGGCTGTCAGATGAAAACCGAACACCCGCCATAAAACACATTCCTCGCAAAAGTTGCAACACTGTTGCTACGTATCGATACTGCCATCTGTAGGGTAGGAGAAATGCATAGTGAAAACGCACATTGCCACACAGTTGTTTCGTTATTACTCTGGAGGTAAGCGTAGTGAAAAGTGTCTTCGTCCAACATTGGAAATGGAGTCAAGCAAAGAAGAGCAGCGAGGTGTGGTTCGTGTCATGGTGGCAGAGGGTGCTGGAACACGCGAAATTCATCGTTGCATATCTGCTGTGTATGGCGAATACTGCATGTTCCTGACAAGTGTGCACGAGTGGCAGAAGAGATTCTGCAAAGGACGCATATCACTGCAAGACGATTCGCGCCTGGGACAGGCCCATCGAACCATTACGCCTGATGTGATTGCGCGAATTCATGGGAAAACCGACGAATTACAGAGGAAGAAATTCGTGTTAGGTCGGCATTAGCCATGGCTCGTGCGTGCCATTATCAAACATCACGTGCAGTTCCGAAAAAAATGCGCGAACTGGGTTCCGCATCAACTGACAGAGGGATAAAAGATTGACAGAATGGCTGCATGTCTGAGTCATCTGCAGCGGTACCACGAGGAAGAGTATGCTTTTCTGTCACGACCTGAAGAAAGACATTCATGGACGTCGGTTTCAGTCGGACGAGGAAGTGCAAGAGTCGGTGAGGTTGTGGATCCGTCAGCGACCTACCTCTTTCTACAAGACTGGAATTGATCGTCTCATCTCCAAGTGGGGCAAATGTATTAACACTTCTGGCAATTACTTTTGAATAAAACAAATTCCATTGTCACTTTGTTGTGGGTGTTCGGTTTTCATTTGACTGCCCCTCATAAATTCACTATCCAAGTTTAACAAATATTCCTTATACCTGGATTTTTTAACTTTTTAAATTCAGACCATTTTACACTAAATTCAAAGTACTGTGATTGCATATTAGATCATTTCCATTTCCTGTGCGCACGTAACTTACAAGTAACACTATTTCAAGTGGACACTAAGAAAATCAGCATGGAAACTGAGTTTGTGTGTATAAGGTTAGGTGCCATTGGCCACTTGTTGAAGCGAAATTGGCAAGAAAAGTTAGTAATATTATTATTTGTGGTACACCCCTTCTGAATATCTGGCGATAGTTTACACTCAGTGTCGCGCACTACGGTGATAGGTAGTCAAATGACACTGATAGTAGCACGTCGCTATACTCAGTCACCAGAGACTGACACTGGTACAAGTGTAGAATTGGGTAGAATCCGTAGAATGGCACACGAATACTGTGCGAAAAGTTATTCAGGGAGCGTTAGTTGGACAGTCTAGTCAATTTTAACCATATATCGGTGTCTGCATTTGGATGGATATAGGTATAACGATGTGCGGATGTCAGGGATATCATCGTAGCGCGCGACATTGAGTGTAAAATAGCGCGATATGTTCATAAGTGGCCTGCCACAAACAGTATTATTACTAAATTTTCCCGCCAATTTGTCTTTAACCACTGGCCAATGGCACCTAATATTTTACACAAATTCAGTTTTGTATGCTGATTTTAAAAATATATACCTCTTCTAGATCTTAGTTTCTACGTAAAATTGTGTTACTTGTTAGTTTGGAATGCGCTAATTAGATCTCTATCATACCATATTGGAAATATATTCGCAACTTTTTTAAATTTCGGAACATTATCAACAACTGCGGCAGTTAGCAGGCTATAAAAAACATTCGCACATTTCGTTAACATTGCTCTCGGATTCCAGTATATTCCATAGAGTTACATGTAAAATACTTCTAAATTCTGACATATTTATCTTATTCCATTCAAACACTTCTCTTGGAGATGGAAGAACTGTTTCTAGTGGTTGTGGTAGGTCTAGAATACAGCGCAATCCAGCATGATCTGACTTAACAGCCGAACCATGATATATCACCACTTGAGTTTGACAAACATTCGCATAAGTAAACAAAAGATCAAGATATCTGCCATTGGGTTTTGTTGACCCAGTTTTTTCGTTTATTAGATACACAAACTCACGGCTTATATTACAATTTCCTTGTCTAACGTAAATAAGACTGAATAGACTTTTCTTATCATTTACCCAAGCTATATAATTTAAGTTAAAAACAGCTATACAAGGGAATCATTATCATTCATTTTTGATTGAATGCTGACAATCGAGTTATGTAATTTAATGATATCTTGTATAAAGGTAAGGTTAATTTGTGAAGAAAATAGTAGGAAAAGTAATAAAACTAGAAAATACAAGGCCCAATGGAAAGAAAATTATTGACAGTAAATGTCTAATATTGGCCTAGTGTAAAACACAGAACTTCCAGTAGACGTATCAACTCAGTGACAGAATATTGAAAATGAAATACCAGATTTTGTGTGAGGAGAATAACTGAAAATGAATATCACGTAAAATTGTCTTATAGGAAGAATAGCCTACACACGGAAGCGTAAATGAACAACCACCTTCAATTAAGAATTACTTTAACACAGTTTATTTAACTACAGCTTGTTGTTTATAAGGAGTATCAGTGGGATTGCTAATGAGGAAATGAGCAGAATGTAGTCGATAGTGCCCTGTACATTCTCCATATTTATCGGCTTGAGCCAAAAGTTGCCTAAAAGCCTTAAAAATTAAATTCAAATTCTCCATATTTAAATGCAATGAAAACAATAATGAATGCACAAAATCTATTCATTTGTATTGTTGTGGTAGAAAAATGGCTGCAAGAAACTTGCATGAAAAGCTATGTCTCTTGAGGTCGATGTAGTATTTTTGATTCAAAAATACTAATGTGATTTATTTTGAATTTCCAAATTTATTTAAGGCTTTTTGACATTTGGCTCAGGCCGACTAATGTGTCTATAATTCAAGCAAAACTGTATCTTATTTTATAATATCTTAACGCTGATCAATAAGCGATCGAGTTTCAGGGTATACTTTTAACCTTACATGTATATATGTCTTCATTTTGCAGTAAATTCCAGTTCGGGTGGATTGGAACACCTGATCTAGCAAATTCAGTTGCTATGTCAATTCTGTCATTGCCTAACCTCCTTGTTGTAAATTCTACAACAAACCATCATCATTTGCCAGAAGATGATATAAGCCAGCTCACACCAGAAGCAATAGCTATTTTCCTGGATCAAATACTTAACCAGTCAGCACCGGTAAGTTTTCTAAATATATGACCGAGATTTGTTATCGTATCTAATATTGGTGAAATAATTATAAATGATAGAATAAACTAGAAAAAAGTTTACTTAAGTATACAGGACATTGTAACGGTTCGCAAATAAAAAAAAAAAAAAACTTTGGTAAACTTTATTTTTATATGGGCCAGTTTAGTAATTTTGGACTTCGGCCCGTCACGATTTTGCCTTTAGCTGTTAAGTGTTAAAATCCACACCCATGCCCCTGCCGGGACTCGAACCCGGGACCGTTGAGTCGATAGCCTACCGCCGCAGACCGCTCGACCACCCGGCCGGCGGTGCACAAATACTTCATACAAATGAAAAGTGGCGATCTGTGACGAGGAGCGGCATTGCTGCCATATTCAAAGCAGATAAGTGTGTTGCTAGGTCAAGAAGGCGAAAGAATTAATGAAGTAGGTGGAAAAAACACAAAAAGGTGATGAGAGTGGGCTATGAGATAAGTAACTGGCAGCGAAAGAGGCTTCCTGAAGGAGATATGATGATTATGAACAGTGGGAAGATGATAATAATATAATTTATTGAACAATGTGCTATAAACAATAAAATTCCTGTATAAAACATAGCTCAAGTGTCGTTTAAAATAAAAAAACTTACATTTAAAGTAAAAGCACCAAAACATCTTGAGCATAAAAAGAACACCCCGTCAAAAGGGTACATAAATTAAGGACCTCAAAATCTAATTATAAAATAACAGGTTGGTACATTAAATTTGATACGAAGGATTTAGATATGACTCAGAAGTTGATAACTTGGAGTTAAAATAATTGCTTACGATTCTCCTTAATAGAAGATCGTTACATTTTCTATAAGTTACATATTCTTAATTTCTAGTATTATGCAAAGGAACTTTTCAAATAATTTTCTCCAAGATACAAAATGATTGTATGGTGCTATTCAATACCTTCTCCATAAAAGTATAATCAGATTCGTTTCTTGTTTGAGTAGTGAAACGTTGGCACCAATATTTATACTCTTAAAAGATAATACGGTAGTCTAAATTTATAGCACAATAATCTCACGAAACATTTTTGAACCGATTCAATTTTATTAGCTCTTTGTTTGGGCAGACCATTCCAGATAGGTGTCACGTATTCTGTTGTGGGTCTAACAACAGTTCTATACAAAATTATTTCGTGAATTCATAGCACTGATACATGTCTTTTGAAAGTAAACTTCATGTCAAATAGAATTCCCAAGTCTTTTATTTAATCCGCCTTTGTAATAGATATGCCATTAACTTATATGCACTAACAAAATATGTTTTATTGGTATAGCCAATAAAGTTATATATATATATATATATATATATATATATATATAACTTTATTGGCTATACCAATAAAACATATTTTGTTAGTGCATATAAGTT
>JAGDQP010018525.1:0-36404 GCA_022664845.1 Lepisma saccharinum | reverse complement strand
TTGGATACAAGGCGATAAGCATCCACCGGAAACACCAATGCAGATAAATGGACATTATCATTCATACTTTGGATAATGCAGGTCAATTATAGGTAGGTACTACTGTCGTTGAGTGAATATAATTCAATGCCAATGTAATCCATTACTCAAAGCAAGCAATACGACTGTCTATCTTCACTCATTCGAACTGTCAACTAAAAATTATATAAACGCTGAGAAACTCACCAACTATTGAATATTATATATAACATTTGGAATTCTTGTTGTTTTCGAACTTGGACTTCAGTAAAAGAAAGACAACAAATGACATGAAAATGAAACATATCAATTAAAACAAATAAACAACAGAAACACATGTATTTACAATACCGGCCAGCCACCATTTAATGTACTTTTTTTTTTAAACCTTCACATTAGTTAACACTTCCAAACCAGTGACATTTATATCACAATTAATATACGAAGAAACCAAAATGACGATCTTACAGACACAACTTACACTTCTTATACAGAGAAAATATGTCCCACTGAAAGCATATACAAATAAATTAATACATTATACTGCAGTGACTATCAGTGACAAAACACCCAGGATGATGATAAAGAAAAAAACATTCTTCTACCAGGAGTAGCAACCTGTACCACTAAATACGTTAAGTGGAAGTCGACGCTAAACAAATATTTTAATAGCAAGAAATAAAATATCTTATGAAAGAAGAAAAAAATTTTTTACTTTGCTACAAAAAAAAAAAAAAAAAGTTTTAAAGGCAGTAATTTTAATATGAGAACTGAAGTACTAAGGCACAGTAAAATAATTTCCAGTGAAGAACTGAATTAAATAATATACGATTACTAGAAGACGGATCACAGGTTTTCAATTTTATATTTAACTGAGGAACAAGCATGTGAGGAATGATGTCGCTTGACGACTACATCAGTGGTTCTCAAGCTTCTTGGATTCGAAGGCGTTTCAGACCCTGAGCAATCATCACGCCATTCTTCACAGCAGAAGCCTTGGTAATAGTACCTTCCAAAGAGCTGTTTAAGATTTCTCTGCTAGGTGGTGCTACTGTCCACCAGAACTGTCTTCAGTTACTATAATCACAAAAGCTGACCATGCGAGGAAAATTCTCGATTGTGTGCTGATGTCAACAAGTAAACTACTGATTCTATTCTCTTTCGACTCGCGGTATACTTGTTGAGAATCACTGCACTACATCCTATATCTTCCAGGGAAAGGGATAAGGACAGTAACAGCCAGCACTGGTTTTCCTCTAAAATCTGACGAGACAAATAGAAAGTAGGGGCAAAAAACATGATGCAGACAGGTGTACGGACACTTCACAGAAACATACAAAGTGGCAACGTTTCGCCAAAGACTTGGTCACATAAAAAGGAATAAAAATAAAATAAAATAAAAGACAGAATGATCATTACCACCCGGCCATGATGCCAACTGAAAGCTAGGTAATAGAGTGTACTTTAGAATACATATTTTATTTTCTGTCTTGTAGTTTAGGCGAATAAGTACAACGCGAAAGAACCATGCGGTCTAAGTTCAGCTGGCTTCGAATTTCGAAGGTCTTCGGTTCGATACTAGCGGCCGACCATCCTTACTCAGCTTTTACCAGGGTTTTTCCTGTCACACCAGGCAAATGTCGAGATCAGAACTTGGCAGACTTCTCCCCGTATCATTTCTCCATGCTTATCCCGGTCTGAGTTACAGATGCCTCAAGTAAAAAAATTCTAATTCAACAGTGCGAAAGCAACGAAAGAGGGCAAAAAGTGTGAAAACAGGTTTCGTAAAAGATCACTAAAAAAGTAAACAAAATAAGAAACATCAGATTAACGAAAAGGTTGACGTCCAAAGTAGCACATTAAAATTAAAACGAGTTTTAAGTCCACTAGACCTAACTAACCCAGAATTTATTTTATATTCATGAGAATCTAATGAATGTCCCTATTTATATCATTTATGGGAAACAAAAACTGAATTTTAAATATTACGAAATGCAAAAATCAGTCACGATTATAGACAAGCAGTTCTCAATTCACAGCGCTATAGAAACAAAAATATATTTTTTATTAAAATACTAACATAATCGGAATTATGAAATGACAGTTTAAATATTTTAAAACAGTTTTTTTTTATAAATACAACAGAAACAAGTAGATTTCTACTGTATGGGGTACGTAATACATGTTAGAATGTTTAAAAAAAAATCACATTACTTTTAGAATCCAATGAGAAATACGCAGGCTTGCCACAAAATAATTTAGGCCATTTTATCTGATTTTTGGAATACTATTTCCTAACCGACATTCTGGGATTGGGAAAAACAATTAATTTCCTCTCAGCTACAGTTCGCATAATCAATATGGGACGGTTAAATTTTCCGCTGATTTTCCACATGTTTTCACTGCTTTTCCCTGACTTTTCGCCGTTTTTTTGAGCTGCTGTCTAACTACTTCTGACCAAAATCAAAGTGCTACTTCGAATCTAACTACTTCTGACTTTTCCGACCTGTGACAACTCTGAATATAGGCTGGTTTACTTTCTGTATTGTGGTTCAATACGGGCACCAATGGCACACAAACACATCCGCCGAAATTCTTGATCAAAGAAGAGAAGTCGCTCTCTTTTCGTATCTCGCGAAGTCGTTGGCCAATGCATAAAATCCCTGCTCTCACACAAGCAGGTTGTCCAAAACTTTAGTAGCGTATAAAATATGTACAATCAGCGCCAAACGTTTGTACCCCGTTGTCAAATTTCTTCTCCGACTAAATTTGGAATGGATTGGTCTATTTAAGTACGATTTCCGATAACGTAAAGAAAATAGGATTGTCTGTCAGTTACTAAGGAATGTACTCACATCGACCGATCCATTCCAAAGTTATTTGAAGAAAAATATTATTTACGACTGGGTACAAACGTTTGGCGCTGACTGTACAATGTAATTAGCCTAAGTTAGACGTGCTTTTGTGATAAGAATAATCATAATATAACAGGTGCGACGTTTCAAATCCAACTGGATACATCCTCAGAAACCGCCACGTAAAAGATAATAAGAAAAAGAGGGGAGAGAGAAAACCTAAATGATGTACAGAAGATGGCAAACAAGAACGTGTGTTTGTAACTGTTTGAGATCAGTGAAGGAACATACGTCTGAAGCTAGAATCAGGACTTCTATTTTAAGAATGTTCTATGTGTAACGAGTCTAGTCCATGTTACGCTTCGTCAAAGTGGAAGTTCCCATAGGAATGTTGGGAGCATGTATTAATGAAATACTTGACAAGAGGCAAATAGCGACGGGTGAGATGGAGAGTGTGTGTGTTCTAGTTATACCTTAGTACAGCGTTCCGCAAACTGTTTTCCGCGGACCACAGGTGGTCCTCGAGGCCTGCCCTTGGACAGGTGGTCCGTTGAACCTATCATCACCTAATAAAACTGGTCCAGACTTGAAATTAGTTTGCGAAACGCTGTCTTAGTAGAAAACAGGGTACAAATGTCATCATCATATAGATAAGGTTAGAACTGCAATTGCCAGAAGATCGGAAAGAATAGATCTCTTGAATATGAGCAGTGGCTGAAGATAAGATCAGAATATAAATGGAGTATATCTGGCTACAGAATAAAAGAGGATCTGCCTCCAGAATAGAACAAAACCCTTACAATCTGCACAATCATTTCACACAAAAATCTTTGCCTTTACATGCACTCCTATTTCGTACAAATCTTCTCTGATACAAAAATGTGAAAGAAAAATTATGATAACCCTCCGAGGGCAAGTGGGGTCAATAGGGTCCCCCCAGCGTTAATTTTTTAATCATTCCCTTGAATAGATTTCACTTCCAATGATGTGTCTTGGGCTATGTTATTACCTTTATATATTGTACTTAACCTGAAAATTATTTTGTAATTATGCTCTCTATGTTTACGAGTTACGGGCCCTGCTGGACCTACGGTACCCCACTTTATACGTTCACGCCAGCTGAAATTGCGACCTCGATTTTGAATACAGTGGATGACCTAAAGTTCCCAACCATAATTTTCGAGAAACTTTAAAGACCTAGTAAGTCGTTGATAAGAATAATGCTTAGTAATTTTATTTTCTTCATTATATACTCTTATGAATACAACCTTATTTACGAAAATTAACAACACGTAGATAGAATGTATTGCAAATATTCTTTCAAAAATCTTCTGTTCGCAGTCATTTTAGAAGAAAATGTCAGCCTTAAGGACAACTCAACAATTCAATAATCATGTACACGAAATGAATGTGATAGTGTTGTGCAAGAAAAGTAACCAAAACATATGAACTAAAATATATTTGATGACGTCAACGTCTATGTAAGATTTTGGGCTTGGCCCTGCGTGAGATAAAGATAGAACGGAGTATTTACCACAACACATGAGCAGTTTCAAAATCCGATCACAGTAAGATTGGCTTTATGTGACAACTTACTTTTCAATATAAATGGGGATGTGTTTGAAACTATTGTATTCAATCAAACAAACTTTACTATCGGTACTCACATATCTTACAGTACAAGCAATGCATTCGAGCACATCACACAGCTTCACTGTAAGCATTCATGGAGTAAAAATATTAACTTGTATACTTCTAAACTGCACATAGAGACCGTATAATCAAATCACACACGTTACTTATGTGTTTTCGTTTGAAAGCCATGTAAAGTCTAGATTACTAAACAATGTAAGTCACAAAAACAATCTTTAAAATTCAATACTTCTTTCCCATACGAACGTTTAAAATTAATGAAGACGATTTTAGTGTCGATTGAAAGGTCTAATAATCGAAATTTTGCATGACTTAAAACGGAAACACAAGTAACGAGTAGAATTAAAAATGAAAATTTTATATTACTGCCATTTATAATCAAAGTACTTATGAGAAATCGGAAGATTTGATAAACAACATTCTTATGAAGTCCTATGAGGATATATCAAAAGATAACAACATGTCCAATCGTACAAATTTTTCAGGAGACGTTAAAAAGTGATCTCACAAAAATCAAGAGGCACAATCATTGTCCAATCAGCTTTGAATATTACTTTCTGACATACAGCTCCTCATATGTCATTGTAGAAATTAAGAATTCTTGTCCTCATGTGGTACTGAACCTGTTACAGTTAAAATTCCTTCTATATCCGTGCTCCAGCATTAAGGATAATTTAAAGAAACGATCTCCAACTAAAGATGGCAGCACTATCTCGGTATATGTCTAATGTATTCTTATCGTTGCACGAAATTTCCTTCCTGCTCCTATAAATTCAAGCCTAGAGAGTTCAAACTTTCAGGAGAAGAAAGTTCATAACCAATTTAAGAGCATGATCGAAGCCGGTTTTTTATTTTCGTTGTCCTTCATTGTTGAAATCGCTTCATTGTTGCTGTGAATATCGAAATCTATAACAATGAAGCTCTTTCAACAATGAACAAAAAAGAAAATTAAAAGTCGGCATCGATCATGCTCGAATTGGTAAACTTTCTTCCCTGAAAGTTTGAACTCTCTAGGCTTGCATTTGTAGAAGCAGCAAAGAAATTTCTTGTAACAGTGAAAATACATTAGACATATATGGAGATAGTGTTGCCATCTTTTGTTGGAGATCGTTGCTTTAGATTATCCTTAATAGGAATCACAAGACTATAGTGGTTGGGATGAGAAATCAAAACAACTTACAATATCAAATACTGGCAACAAAATCTGTGGAAATATTCTATGAAAATGAAAGCTCTCGAATTCCACACATGCATCCCTTCATCTCAGGAACTAGAGTAGACAAATGAACAGAAATTTCAAACGAATGCTATAATTAGACAGTATGTTTACCTTAGCTCAAGCTTTGTATAATATTGCTTCTGGTTGTGGTCAGAAGCGAAATTCCTGCTTGAAAAGAAGAAGAAAGAAAACACACGGAGACTTAAGTATAGGGAAACCGAAGGAAACACTCATGTTTGACATAGTACACACTTTACACACCGGACGCGTTCCGGAGCTCCGAATTCAGCTTCAGCAACCAGGAAGAGAGCACACACAAACAAACCCGAAATTTTACCTTGGAATGATAAAAGAAGATGACAGAAAAAAAAGAAAACATAGTATGGTGCATTATCCTTTAGTCCAGCAATATTTTGGGGTATTATTTCCCAAAACATTAAAATCCACTTATTTGAACTACAATTAATTAATTAAAGAAATCTCTCAAACCTTCCCTCGATTAGTGGAATGCCTAGACTTTAAACACACGCAACGTCAAAGTGGTTCAGCGTTAAATCAAAGAACAGAAAGTCAGGTCAAAGACACAGGAGTTGTATCGTTCATGGTACATAAATTGTCCTGAAAGCGCGAGACCCACATTCGACAATGCACTCGACCTGCAAATGTCATATAAACGGGTTCTATGTATTCTTTGTTAATTTTGCCCCTAACGTTCCCTTTCAGCGCTATACACAAGTAAATGTACGAAAATACAGCAAGATTGCACAAGAAAGCGATTGATTGAACTGTTATTGATGTTTTAAAAGAGTCTGAGAGCTTCTAAGGATAGGACCTACATTTTTTGTTGGTGTGAGCTCCGAACCACTCCGTTCAACGAGCTCCTACTGGACTGAAACCCGGAACCATGCGTGATAACCACCTGGCCAACGATGGGGGTGGTTTTATTAAAGATCGATACGATGTTTAGTATACGAAACTTAGTATTAACTTCTTATTCCTTCTTGAACTTTATATTTAAGCCTTATACAAAATCTCACGGATATCAAGGTACCTCCCCAGTATTCTTTCAGATCAGAGGGTAATGAGTGAAAACATAGTCAGGATGGCTCTGAATTCCGATCTTCCAGATATCAAAACAAACATGCCTCCACTGAGCTACCAAAATACCTCTTTTTCTATTTTTCATTACTTTTCAACCGAGCCGCGACTTTGCCTAGTTATAATAAAAAAAAAAAAAGCGCCAAACGTCTGCAGTAGTCAAAACTTCCGGTTTTGTTGTTAGTAAAGTCGGAATTTGATTCCGTAAGCAAAGTAACACTCCAGAAGGTGAAACGTCGAAATATCTGAAAACTTCTGTAGAGCGATTAACTCTCCCAGTATACTATTCTCTACACTAAATACAAGTTTACATTCTATAACATGAAACAAGGTTTTCTTAATTACATTTGGGCACAGATTGCTCCTCTGTTGGAAGAAGAATTTCGTGAATTATTGTTATAATTAATATTGCTACTTATCAAAATTATTACAAAGTACTCAAAAGAGGCAGAATCAATACATTAACTTACTAACATCGGAGAAACTAATATCATAGATGTCTTTAACTAATAACAATAATAAAAAAAAGTCTGGCGTATATCACTTTCAGTACTAAAGCCAGTAAGAATATACATAAATACAATCGTAAGCCAAAATAAACTGTATTGTGAATATGGCGTACTTAAACAGGCTAAACCTATTTTTAAAATAACTGCAAAGATTGCATACAAATGACAAACTTGGTAACATATTTACTAAAGAAAACGAAATTTATACTTAAATTTTAATAGGGTTTACTCTTTGGATAGAAATAATACAGTCTTTTTTTACATCATTATATACAAATCAAGTTCTTTTGTCCATAAGGTATATTGATCATATATTACATTATCTAGCCAAATTATAGCTTTCCTTTGACTATTTTTACTCCAAATCAACATACACATATTAATATATATATATATTGTTTTTTAACAGTCTCATTTTTTTTTAAAATTCCCATACACAGAAGCACACAGCTCGAAACACAATTTCACTGCAAGCACACACATATTCACACACGTGATGCAGTCAACTCCGTTCACTGCAGCAAAGCAGATATATCCCACACTTTTATCAGCCGATCTTGTCCTACTGTTAAGAGGCGCATACGTGGTTCATCTATATCCATGTACACAATACTGTGTTTTGCATCATGAAACGTCGCCATTGGTGTGTGACTAGTAAATAATAAATATCAATTAGAAAACGAAAAGGGGTTCTGGCAATATTTATGAGGATACGTTTCATGCGGAATTCATGCATTAAATAATTTAGTAAGCGGTCGTTCCTCAGTTCATAGAATGTTGGATTCATATTCGGGAAGTCCAGGGTTCAATACCAGCGGACGACCACCCTGTCAAGTTTTTTCTGTCACACCAGACAAGGCATCTTCAACGTAGGCCTTGGCCGACTCCTTCCCTCTATCCCAGACTGAACTATACATATCTAGCCATACAAATCCAATTCTATTAATTAATTTAATTAAACTCCAAATACAGTTCAATGGCCATATTATAATGGAGTTATTTTTAACAACATTAACAACAAAGAGAAGGATTTGGGTAGAAATTGGATCTGGCCTTATTAAAGGTACCATCAAAGCATTTTCCTAGTGCGACCGAGGGATATCAAGCAATCTTGATCAGAACATGACCGTTGAGCGCGAACCCAAGTTCTTCCAAATTAAAATCCAACGCTCTACCAACTGAGCTACGGCCGCTCCACAAACTGCCATATGCGGGTTTTACAAAGAAACCATAAGAAAGGCAAATTTGAATGAATGGAAATTAAAAAGAAAGCAAAAAGGAGTGGCATTAAGAATAAAGGATACGAAGAAATGTTTACCACCTGAAAAATATGGGGTTACCCCAGTGATTCTATCAAACGTGCATATGGTCAATGCAGAACTGTATTGCTCTACGTTCTAGCTTTTATACAGACTATTTCTACCTGTTCCATCACCAAAAACACGTGTCAATCTCTTACCACTCAATCTATGTAAAATTCCAAAGCCATCTATCTAATCGCGAAGCTCAAATTGTAATTAAAGCGATTTATGGTTTAGATATTAAATACGTGTGAGGAAAGTAATTTTCAAACTGAGACAGAGAATACCTCTTTCTAATCTCTTCTGATTCTTCTAAATTCACTACTTTTAACTCATACTATATACGCTTAATCTTGAATGTATACACTCACATTAGGAATTAACTAAAGTGATGAATACTTTATGGTAAGATTACATATAATCCACTGCTCGGCTGCTACTGCAAGATTAGCAAATGTCACGTTACTAATCAGGCGCTCTCGAGTTAGAAACTGAGGGCAGGTACTATATTATGAAAAGAACAGTACCTATTTAAATAATCCTACATTGCCCTCGTTACCAACGGAGAAATCTACTCACTAAGCCCTTTTCACCTTTCTTCGCAAGGCATCTTCTGGAGAACAACGATTATTGTACTTTTTTTTTTAAATAATGGATACGTGTATTTCAAAACATAAAGTGCGAGAGAGTACAGATATTTTGTTTACGGTTTGGAATTTTATCGTCACTTACATATGTTGAAACTCTATTTTGGAAAGCGGATTACAATACAAAATAATGTTAAGTGTCTGTGAAATGCCCAAACCTTAAACAAATTTCTGTTTTCTAAACTATCTGTACTCTTTCCCTACTAGGAGAGGAACCGAAGGCCGTTTTGGTGACATAGGTGGCAAATGTCGAGAGACAGACTGAAACCAATTTTAATCGAAAGCTCATATCGAAATAGGTTTAAAAAAAAAAAAAAGTTCTCCAAAAGTACCCTCTGGCAACTCCCGTTATGACGTCATCAAAATAGCGGACAAAGGTTCTCACATGAAATTCTTTTCTTCGCCCTCAACAGAATTCAGTACACTCAAACGACCACATAGCACATGAAATCTGATAAGAAAACTCCATGGAATCTACTAACTGTAATTTTGTTACATTTACAACCGTATTGTGGGAGATATTCAGAGAAAAAATCAAAATGGCGGCGTGGAAATAGATGATCCTTCAGATTTACGTGCCAATATAGAAGAAACAAATAAAAAATCGAGAAAATGTTTAAAACAAAAGTTGAAGAAAGTTATGTTGCCAATAAATTAAAGAAAATTCCGTCCTTTTATTTCTATTGGTCGTGTTTCTAGAAACAGTAAAGTGTAGTAAAGCGTCTGTGGAGCGGACTGCGAGAATCTGTTTGTGACCAGACACGTGAATGAATATTAATAGTAACATTCCTGGTTGCGCTCAATCTTCAGTATTGAATGACAATGAACAGTATTTAAACAACACGCACACACATACATCCCTCGACATACTCATTGTATTTACCGTATGTGATGCACTACAAGAGTCAACCTAACCAGTACGCCCAATGTATTTCGCGTACTGAATAGCTATAGTCAAAAGCCGAGCGGTCTGCGGCGGTAGGCCATCGGCTCGAAGGTCCTGGCAGGGACATGGTTGTGGATTTTAACAGCTAAAGGCGAATCGTCACGAGCCGAAGTCCAAAGTTACTAGACTGACCCATATAAACATAAAAGTTTACCAAAGCTATAGTCAAAAGTTGAAAACGGGTTCGATTCCCGGTGGGAACACAAGTGCTTCGGAGCCCACTGGAAACTGTAGGTCCCGTCCGCAGTAGCTTACCAGCTCGTTTAGGACGTTAATAACGATTCAACCTATCAAAAGTGAAAAATGTGAGGAAACTTATGGCTGTGATGAAGCTGAACTTACCGATCTATAACTGATATTTACAAATGTTTATGTAACGCATGCAGCAGAAGTTTACAGGTTCGTTCAAATTTTTATTGAGATCATACATTTATAATTCTGTAAATAGTACAATACAAATATAAGTTTTATACGAACACTTTTATCGTTAGACTTCCGTTAGAAATTAAATTAAATATATCAGTGCAAATTAAGTATATTGGCGGCTGAAAAGAAAACGTTCCAAAAGTCAGATGACTATCCGAGAAAATTAGTTAAGTTCTGGAAAACACTTTACGTGGCTGGTTGGTTGGGAAGGGTTAGGGTGGAACGCGAAGAATGAGAACATCAGAGTATACAATTAGTCGAATTTCAGCTTGTAATTTACGTATGAAGAAATATACACTTTATGAAGAAACAATTGTATGACCACCATTGAAACGCTTAATAAAACATCATTAGAATTCACATTTTATTAGTAAAAAGTGAATTTTTGCTCGCAAAGTCTGACTTGGTAACCATTTGGTTGGCCTGGTAGAAAAATTGCGTTTATACTTTTTTTGGTTATGTCGTTCATGTAATTTACATCCAAATCTATAGCACTTCGATCAAAGTATGTTTAATATTTTTTTAAAAAAAAATTACGAAAAATGACCCATTTTCAGAATTTTCCTAAATGTCAAAGACGATGTTTGATCGGAAGATTTTTTTTTTTTTTTTTCATTTATTTTTTTGTTACAAGGGCCACCTTTCCGCACTATAGCCTCCCGAAAAAAAGGAAAACTAGTTTGTTTTTTTCGAACCACCCTTGTATATATCCATTTCTGCGAAGGTATCTTTTAATTTTTCTCTGAATATCTCCCACAATATGGTTGTTAGTGTCAATGGTTTCCATGGAGTTTCCTAACCAGATTTCATGTGCTATGTGGCCATTTGAGTGCATTAAATTCTGTTGAGGGCGAAGAAAAGAATTTCATACGAGAACCTTTGACAGCCATTTTGATGACGTCATAACGGGAGTTTCTAGAGGGTACTTTTGGAAAAACTTTTTTTTTTTTTAACATATTTCGGTACGAACTTTTGATTAAAATTGGTTTCAGTCTGTCTCTCGATATTTGCCAGTAACTCGAAAACTAAGGCCGTTTGGAGAGATCGGTTCCTCGCCTAATCAAAGTTAAACATTTCCGGCACATTCTGCCCTTCGAGTTTAACTAAGGATTAATTGCAGAAGGACCATGGAAAGCAATACTGAAAGTACGGCAATGAAATGATTCTGTCGGTTCCGGGTTGGGAACAACGGTTAGACCTATCTGGTACTCCACGTTCATGAAGACCATCAGATTTGGACGAACATCGTTTGAATCAATACCTTCACGAGAATCCCCGTCAAACAACGCGGGAACTGGAACAACTGATTGAATGTGACCACTCCACCACTGTAAACCATATGCATTCGATGGGTAAGGTACACGAATGCATGCCCACATTCGGCTAATTGGCCAAAGAAGTTCTTGAACTTGGCTGGGAAACTCTTCCACGCCCTCCCTATTCCCCGAACCCCAGGCCGACAGATTTCAACCTTTCCTCTCTCTCTAAAACCCTGTTAAGGAGCAAGTCTTTTATAACGCAGATGCTCTTGAAACCTGGCTGATTTCTTCAACTCAAAAACACAGCAGTTCTATAGGCGGGTATCTCCTCTCCAAACGTTGGAAGATACTCATTGACAACGGAAGCGACTACATTACTGACTGAGTGAGTGGTGCTGTGATTGCGTATTGTAAGACTACAATAACCACGTGTCATCTCACCACCTGTGTAATCGTGTTAATTAATTTCTTTACTCCTGTTAAGGTACGTAATAAAAATTCGTAGTGTTATAAAACGCTACGAATTTCTGCACCAATCTAATAATTAACCTTAACGTTCAACTGGATAAACTCATGTTTCCCATTACCAAACTTTACCATGGATTTCAAGCGTTAGTCGCTTTAAAAAATAATAAGAATGTGTTTCTTTGAAGGAAAAAAGATGTACATAGCGGATTACTATAAAAAATACTCATCTTAATTGTACCTACAACTTCACCATCGTGACTATCAGCTGTGATTGGTCTCTGAATACCAAGTCCATTAAGAGTTTATCTTACACTTTACACACCGGCAAACACACATACAAAAACAGAGGCTCACATTTACTTAGGGTCAGTTCTACAATCGACGGCTAAGCTTCTGGTCAGAGCGAAGTTGCGTACTCTCATTGGCCAAAATATGACTTAGACTCAACTTAGCCGTCGATTGTAGAGCTGACCGTTAGAAATCTTATATATCTATACAAGAAAATAGCATACTTACTCTATGTCTTTTAGAACTACATGGCAAGGATCACATACACGAACATCAAATTCAAATCCCATAACTGGAATGGATGAGCGCCCAGCGCTGCAGCGATCACAAACTGCTCGTCCACAATATCGGCAGTGGTGCTGTCGCAAACCTAGCTGACGCTGGTCCATCATTGCACGCAAATTCCAAAAGAAAGGCCGGCCACAACGCTGACAGCAGTCCGACTCTAACCATTCGGGAGTCTTTAAAAGAAATAGTAATAAGAACAAAATAAGAGTTCCAAACATCACACAGTGGTCCCAATAACTTGAAAACCCAGCCAAAAATATAATTTCGAAAGTGCTAAAAGTTCTGTTTAACTGCTATTCATTTCTTCTACTATGTCTGGTGATAATAAAACTGAAGCCATGAATAGATCAGTGGCCATTGTCTTCACAAGCTGTCGCCAGCCTAAAGTGGCAGCCTGAGTTTGTGCCTTTGACCTCAGTGTTATACGGGTAACAAACCCAGTACTTCAATACAATTTAGGGTCCTCGTCGGTGACAAGTAATGATGAGTAATGCTTGATATGGTTTTATTTATATCCTTGCCATCGTAAAAAACATATATGCCTATGATACAGAGCCGCCGTAGCTCAGTGCTAGAGCGTTGGCGTGGCATTCGGGAGATCGTGGGTTACATTCCAGCGGCCGACCATTCAATAAAATTCTATTTTAGGTAAATAGGACAGCTGGAAAATGTCTATGAACGTAAAAGATAAGTTTTTTTTTGGGCAGTAATAAAAATTCTTAAAACAAATTATTCAAATTGGATTGTCCTACGATGTTATATCCATTACCATAGCTTAGTTTGCATGTTGAATATGAAATTCCGACGGCGACAAGACAAGTTGTACAGAATATTACAGTTTTCATGTGGAAGAAAGAAGCATTTTTTTTTGTTAAATCATTTAATAAACGAAACAGGGCAGACGATTCCCAGGAAAACTGCAAACTTCTAGCGAAGGATGTCTCCCAGTTTTGTAGCGAGCTATTTCGCCAACTGGACAATGCTGAAAGAAACCCACAGAAGTTTCTCAAAGTTAACGAATATGGTTGGAGTAAGACATCATTTCTAAAATTAGTATATTGAGTATTTGAATTTGAAGAGAATAAGCGACGGGCTTTGAAGCAAGAAATATCACATCAAAGAGACGAAAGAATTAAACATTGTGAGTTTTCCCGGTGATCCGGAGGAATGTTCAAATGATGGCTTACACGTCAAGTATCTTTTTCGACAAAGAAGATATCTCATTCAAAATTACATGAATAAAGAGATCGTGATGTGATTCACAGTTTCAAGATTATATGAAGAACAATATTCAGTGGGTTTTTCATCAACGTGATACTCTTGAAAAGTACACAAAGGAAACTGACAAGCTTTTGGTTTCTCTGTATCTCTGGTATTAGTTCTACCGGAGTTCTACTTCGTGGTGCCGCAATAGTTTCTCCAGCAATTCTTCCCATAGGACAGGTGTCAAAAGTTTCAAAGAACACAGAGGTGCAACAAACATGGACATCATACAGCGTCTACTAAAGACGTCCGACTCCTTGACCTCCTCACTTCCACATCAACTCAAATGAAATCAAAGAGGCCAAGTCTTCCTCACGAGGTTATTGACCATATAAGCCCTGAAATTCCCCTCTGGATTCTAACCCTGTACCTGACATCGATGACAGTCAGTAACTGTAACAAGTATGAAAACTTTGGGCATTCTTTTGCGCTAAAAATACATGATTTTGTATTCTCTTTGGGTATTTTTGTGTTTCTGTTACAGTAAACGTATCGAATCAAAAAGAGTTCGAAACAATACAAAAGAAACTAGCTGCAAATGTTTCTGGTCGCGTTTTCAGGCTATTGGGACCACTGTGTATCCGCTACAATGTGAAATTCTTAATCATTTTCTTAGCTAATTTCCCCGGATATATGTTCACTGAAGGACGTCATCCCTCCCCCTTCAGCCAGGTTAAAATGCCAACAAAACCCAAAAAATTATTTTTTAAAAACCCTACCTCGAATATCTCATAAATCGTTATAATCCTATTAGTAGATAGTTCAAGCTACCCGGATTCGATTCCAAGCTGAAAAGTGGTATCGGTCAGTAAACTATGAGATATCATAAGTAACACGTTATGTGGAATGAAATTGAAACGAGAAACATAATAAAATAAAAAAAAACCTAAAGAAATGTTTACACTTAAGACGTTAAAGCTAGCGATTAGAACACAATGGATGAAATGGAGATGTACGCGGTACTATCTCATATCGTCACTTCCCCATCAAACCAAAACCCTACGAATATTCCACTTACTCATTGACCACTGTTACGCTTTCATAAAGCTTCAAACAAATACACCGTGACTTCATGACCACATGTCTTTTTAAAATTTCCATTGCAATGTACTTCTGTATAAAATATTAACTAATGAACAACATTCCTCTTCCCCTAAAGGCTGTTACTCACTTCTTTTCTCTTCGCCGTCATGTCCCAAAAAACTATCACGGAGTCTTCTCCACCAGATATGAGCTGCTGCGACATAGAAGCGAAGCACAACGCCGTAACCTTGTTACTAAAAAAAGAAATGGTAAACAATCAATAACAATTCCAAGGTACGCATAACATGCTATTATTAACATCAAACCATTCACGTCACTGGATTCTTTTTTAAATTTTAGTCCTCTTTTCAAATAGGATGCAAGCCACGAAAACAGGCTTCACCAGTCAAATCTCTGACTACCAAGTCAAAAGGTCCTTATTTCGAATTCTGAGCCCGGGTTGCCTAAAGACTATTAATTAAATTAAATTCAAACCCTGTGTCAACAAATGTCACTATCCCAATGGGTTTTTCTTTCTCACCGACTGAAGGCTAGAAAAGGACGAAGACCTCCGCTATTTCCTTTTTATCTACTTCACATTCAATGCTCTGCCCTTGGAAACAACTTTTCACCAAACGTAATCAACTCAAATGAATCTTCAGCCACGGGAAATTCTTCCTTTTGCCTACATATTCATCCATTTACGATATAAAAATACATCATTAAGATATAAAAACAAACTCACTTTGTAATTCTACCCTCATCAATTCCGGTACTGCAATAAGCGAAGCTTCTCGCTCTTCACCTTAGGAGCTTTTTTCAGGTGGAAAAAGATTTATTCACGATGTCTGTTCGCATGAAGAAGCTTCTAAGTTAAAGAGCGAAAAGCTTCGCGTATAAAAGTACCGAAATAGCTGAAGGTAGAATTTCAAAGTGAATTTGTTTTCGATAGTGTAAGGTGTGGGTTTTACTACGTGAGTACCGACTACTAATGTTCCGAGTACCTACTCCCTTCCCTTCACTTTTTATATTTACTCTGTATCTGCCCTTTCAGTTGTTTTTTCTCCATGGTTTCCATGCTTTTATCCAATTTAAAATTCCGGAGTTTTCCAGGAATGTAGTTAACTTTTCCATACATAGGCCAAGAACATACCTAAACATATAACTGGAAATGCTAAATCAAAGTTAGTCATTATGATAACTATGAAAACTTATGCAGAAAGAACTATTTAGTGACCTCCCCACTCCCCTCAAACCATCAGATTCAATCAGTTGTTCTTGTACAGTTTTAAAAATACATTTACGATTTACTTTATATTTCCGATACAAAAAGAATGAAATGCGGACAAGACCGCTTTTCTATCAGAGAAAAAAATACAGTCTGGCTCACTTAGAAGAAAAAACAAACACGACTAACAATAGAAATTATTTCTAATAGAATAAATTTGTGAACCAAAGCAGCCAAAATCAAAATGATGAGCGTAAGTATACAGAGAGTAATGCAGATCATATTTTTATTAGCATTTATAAATAGATTTAAACCTTGTTTGCAACTGACCAAACTCCTCGTCCAAATATAGCGATTTTTCGTTTTGCTTGTCAGCACCTTTTCGGAAAATGTTAAGTTCGGAATCTATTTTTTTTTCTCTCTGGTCATTTCCCTCTCTTTCTAAAGCAGCATCATGTGTACCTTGTTTTCTTTTTTAAAATTTATGTAGGTAATCTTGTCACATAGTTATTTTCTCTTATTCCTGTATTTCATTTTCTTCTTAAAGAAAATATATTTTACACTTAAAGACTACAAATTTTAAGAAGTCCAGTGCCAATACAAGTTTTTTTTTCAGAGCTGAAAACACAATTTAAAAATTCCAGGAGTTTTTCCGGGTTGAAAACACAACTTAAAAAATCCAGGAGTTTTTCCGGGCTGAGAACACAATTTAAAAAATCCAGAGTTTTTCCGGGCTGAAAACACAATTTAAAAATTCCAGAAGTTTTCCAGAAGAACCCTGATATAAATATATATATTTTTTTTAATCATACCTGTTTGAGATTTTATAGTAGCTTGCATTTTTTCACATATTACAAGGATGGAAATGGCGAAACAGTTACCACTCATCCGTTGGGGTACATCATACTAAGGACTGTTGCTCTTATTATTTGAGCTATTGCATATAATTTAGATAAAAGATACTTACTGATGGCCTTGTAATTCGTACGCTGTTCCCTGTTGACCTCCGATGTCCCAAACAATAACATTTTGGTCGAAACTTCCCGAAAACAAAAGTTTTTTCTCTGAATCCCACGCCAGTGTTCGTATGCTGCCTGTGTGACCTTTCAACGTTGTTATCACCTGAGCACCAGTGTTATCTAACTTTAACATAGTAATCTGACCAGAATAATCACCAACGAAAGCATGTTTTGACTGAGCTTCGAATCTGGTCATGCGATAAGGAAATGTATTCTGACACAATGCTTCATTACATCAACACCAGACTTTCAAGATATACATTATAAAACTACACAGGAAAGGGAAGTACACCCACATCTCGATTTACGTACCTTTGTTTCGCACTTACGGCCGTTTGAAACTGACACTATACTCCGACTTCCGCATCCTTGTTTTACACTTACGTCCGATACGCGCCCACCTGCATCGCCACTTTTCTTTTACGACCAGCAACCATGAAAAGATTGTGCTTTGACTTACGACTGTTTACTTACGTCATTCTTTGGAGCCAACTAGGTCGTGTCTGTGTGGTACGATAAGATAAAGATAAAATGAATTTTATGGGCGGTAACAGCACTATGGCTTACGCCCGTCCCGATACGGTGTGGTACGAGAAAAATATCACTGATAAGAAATAAAACTAACTCACATTAAAGATATGATCAGACCAAATGATTGGAAAATAATAATAATAATAATGGACACTTAGAAAAACTGTGTAAGAAGAATTAATTACGCATTTTCATTATTCTCACACGTAAAAAAGTTCGAAATTCCAGTGTACCATTCCGGCGTTTGCAGATGAAAATATATAAGTTTCAGCAAATTCTGTACTTCTGACTAAATAATAGTAATTTCTAACTTTGGCTCACCGTAAACTTTTAATTCACTGAAATCCGAAGAAATACAGCAATTCCCCAAGTGGGGTTCAAACCTAAGACAACGGGATTTGTGAATTCAAATCTGTTGATTCATCGATTTTACTTATTTATTTCTCTCTCTCTCTCATATATATATGGGACCGCGGTGGCTAAATGGTAGAGCGCAGACATCTGGTGCTAAGGGTCGTCGGTTCGATCAAAGTTCATGGCATATGGACTTTGTGATGGTCAAACATCGTGTGCGTGGGTTTTCTCGGGAGACTCCCGTTTCCTACCACTTTCTTCATTCCATCGTCATGCATCCGGACTGAGTCAAAGTTGCTCACGGCTTTACAAAATTAAATTTTAAACAAATCCCTCTCTCATATATGCGCGTGCTAGTTCTAAGATGAGTAAACAGCTCAGATAATTCCACTTCTGAGCAAAGTTGAACTTCGTTACATGATATGCTTTCTTTCTTCGTGTTTAGAAAAACATTCTGAACTGAATTTGTCTGACTTTCACAACACGCAATTTAATTCCTTTTCTGAAGCATCATCGTTTGATGAACCGAGAACTTTTCACTCTTTTCCGGCAAGAATTAACTCTCGATAAAGTAAACACATTTTTGTCTCAAATCTGTGCGAAATTAGGCCATTTGTTACAAAATACTCAATTCACTTAAGACTTTACTTGTAAAATATGCTGTGAGTACATGTAGCACCGCTGAACTCATCTCATGCACTTTTGAAAAAGCAGTCCCTGAATATTAGATTACCAAATGGAAAAGGTTACAATGTAGGACTAAAGCTTTGACGCCATATCCGGTTGGTTGCCATAGCAGCGGCGGGGGTCAAGTCTAAACAACAGTGAACACTCAAGTAAGTATGATGGTAGGAACGTAGACAGTAACTTGTGGAAGTAATGGCTGATATTTTTGTTTTTCTTTTTCTGGTTATCATCCTTTGGAAACATGAAAAAGCGACATGTCTCTCTCTCATTGTAACGTTTGCAATCTGGTACGAAGCACATACCCATGATGAATTATTATTATCGAAGAAACTACATAAACCAACCACTGTTCACTGTTGTTTAGACTTGAACATGGCGGATTACCATGACAACCAACCGGATCTGACGGATGACTTTTGTGGTCTATTAATAAAAGAACACGTCACATTGCCAACGTACAATTGAAAGCTCAATGGAATACTAATGATATCAAACGTTAGCAATGGACGTTCAGTACATACACACACGGAAGCCTCACACAAATTATGCCATTCGTACTTATTCATCCCGAAAGGGTTATAAAGAGCACAGAATCAATAATCATATGCAAAAGCATCAACTGTGTTGCCTTTGTTTTAGTAGTAGTCTTCAATATTTTTAACAGCTTAAATGTGTTACGAAATGTGGCCCCAGAAAACACTCTGCTACGACTGCAGAAAACAAACAAGCCCAAGACACATATACAAGCACAGTACGTAGTAATCAATACAAGTGTACTTTCAGTACGCCACGACGACCGTTGACAGAATTACAAATTCCATTTACGCCTTGCAATCTAATTTCCCATTACATATCAATTTTGTTATACTTGTCGATACTGGATCAGTTATATTTAGAAAGGATACTGTAAAGCCGTGCACCAAGCAGTACACTGGTAGCCACCCAGACGTCTTCCTGTTTCTGAGCAATGGAACTGGAAAAACTTATCTCGCCCAATACTTAGCGCCCACTCACAATTAAGGGAAAAATAGACTTGGGTAACACGAGCCTGATGCGCTAAATAGTCTCTCACATGGGTCATCCGGTTGAAATCGACTGCCAAGGTGAATTCCTAGAATGACAAACCAAAAAAATATACATGCAATACACATTAATTGTGAACACAAGTTCTTTATAAGTATGGTTTCAATTTTATTCTGACATAATTTCCACCTACAGGTCACATTTTGGTCAAAAACATGGTACAAAAGCACACTTTGCCCCCTAAAGTCTTTTCCTGATCTGCCTACCGACTACCTCAGGTCTTGAAAGTTTAAAAATATTTACGTCATCCAGAAAGCCAAGTGAAGATTTGGAATTTTCGTTGGTAACCGTTAAAGATAACAAATAAAACTTACCTGAATATCAGCCCTCGGGAATGACGTAGTCAAATCTGGGAAGCTTCTCGCTACCACACTGGTACCGTTGTCAGGCATTGACAAAGGTTAATTGAATACGTAATATGTGTTTATAATTGTAAATTATGTTGTTTACGTGTGTACGTGCAAGAAAATACGTGTAAACGTTACGCAAATTGTGCTAATATATGTCCATCTTATCAACTTGTAAAAACTTGTAAACAATGCAATATTGCATTCACTGTCTTGTGAATGTTGCCAGAACATGGGAGAAAACAATAATCGGACGAATACATTACTAAACGAGTTCTTGGACATGTCTAGTAGAAAGAAACTCATTATCAAGGAGAAAAACATGTTGTGAACAATGCTACAGTGTTAATTGAATTGATTTGTTATTAATGGCCTTTAGGCATTTAAGGCTCAGGATAGGGGAGGGGAAACGATCCGAGAAGGTGTCAGCCAGGGCCTACGTTGAAGGTGACATCCCGGCACTTGCCTGGAGCGACTGAGGAAAAACACTAAAAAAACAAACCGTCAGGATGGTCGCCCGCTCGGATCGAACCGACGACCTCTCGGTGACATCTTGGCATTTGCCTGGTGCCACTGACGAAAAACACTAAAAGGACTGTCAGGATTGTCGGCTGCTCGGATCGAACCGACGACCTCCTGAATGCTACGCCAACGCGCTACCACTGAGCTACGGCGACTCGGTGCCAGTGTTAAAAATTTCAAAACGTGTTCAATTACAAGCATATGATGTCATTTCTGGTAAGATACTTAGGTTATATCTTTTAGGAGATAAATGCATACATAACTTAAAGTATTTAGGGTACACAAATTCAAGCCCTACGCATTAGTATGTTACTGATTTGGACTCGGGCCATTATGCACTAATGCTATACTGGGAGCTATTGCATGTAAAAGGGAACCTGATCGATAAATAAGTATTCAAAGTAGAAAAAAAAAAAGATTCAGATTTCCAAATTCTAATCTGGAATTATCTTCCTTTATCGAATTTGTCACAAGGTTGAATGACCAACAAGAGACGTCAGTGTGAATTTTAAGCCTTAGTTCACCTACCCCTTAAGCTTGATAATGATCAATCATTTGAGGTGCTATTTATTAGAGATATATTTCCAAAGAAGGAAATTACTGGCAACATAATTGAATTTTATACACATGAACATTACTATGGTAATATTAAAAGTTCATTACTGACCAAAATTGCTATTAGTCCTCTGACAATTTCAGAATATCATAAATCAAACATTTTATTTTATTTTCAAATTCCGGCATCTGCATCAAGATAAAATATAAGGAATTAAGCAATCACCTTTATAGGACTTAACTATTCAATTATACGCAGAATTTCCATATCTAATTACTAAATCACATATAAGCGTTCATTTTTTTTTGTCCTCTCTGTTACGTATATTTCACCGTTTTAAGTTGACATTATGCACGGATATAATATAAAAATTTTACAAAGGAAATGAAACAGTGAATTAAAGCAAAGTTATATCCATTTTCAAAGCTAATTCCTGAAAACAATCGTGTAAATTTATTTATGTATTATCAGTACATGTTGTAGCTAGCTGTTCCGTTCATTAATATACAGTACGTGCTTGGGAATTCTTGACATTTCGGGAATTGGTATCCGGATACCGGAATACGATTTTCAATTATTGTCATTCCAGAAAGTTAGAATCACTAAAACAGAACGTGACTGTCCACAAAGTCTCCGTAAGTTAAAAGTTCATTTACTGGGCATGGGAAGAAAAATCTTGTGTACCCCTTCTGGAAATCTGGAACATTCCGAAATTTAAGAGTTCTAAATTCCAGCATTTTGAATGGGTTTTGGAAAACCCTAGTACAGATACAGCACGTAAGGGAGCTCCTTTGCCTCGTGTTTAGCTTTAAAAAAAAAACCTCACGACTACCAGCCTGTGACTACGGGGATATCTGCTAAGGTGTCCTATTCTTACTAACTAACTCTATGGCTTACACAACTTTCAAGTTCATCGCCGCAGTAACAAACGTTTGCCATTGGATTCTATCCTGGGTAACATCAAGCCAGTTTTCATCACGAACACCTACTTCTCGAAGATACTATGTCCTATTCACTTCAAATAATTCACTTGGTAATTCATCACGGAACCTCTCGAAAAATTTCCGCCAAGGTGTCGTACAGCTTACCCTCAAGAATCTTCAGTACGTATGAAGAACTAAGAAACATTTCTAGTGACATGGCTAATAATTTCAGCAATCAAAGTACATAATGTGTGATTATACTTACAGAAATAGTCCCATTGTCCATTCCCACAAATAACTGCCTTGTTTCGACACAATAGAACAGCGCAGTAGCACCAGATGGCATATAATGGCAAATACTTGGCCAATACTGGCCAGAGTCTCGCTTTAACCATACTCGGACAGTTCTGAAAAATGAAAAGATAAATCGCTACAGTATCTTAAAATAGTGATATGGACTCCTGATGTATGCAAAGAACGAAAAATCTCATGTATTGAACCCTTTTCAATACTTACTTCTTCGTTTGCTTCAACTCTATTACATATTTTTTTCTCTCTTTCTAATAATACTTACGCTCCGGAATTAGGACCTAAGGGAGGCCATCATTTGCCACGGTTCGTCACTATTTACCGGACTAAGCTAATCTACAAAATTACCAAAGAACTTCGCTGTCTGCCCAGGCGCCAGATTGCTCTGCTAGCAATAAACCAAAACACAATTTCTATATCCAGAAATAATTAATTTCATCTTCTCTATCAAGGGGAGGGATCTCGTTAATATCTGCTTTAGGAAACAAAACTCAGGAATTGACATATTTATTTTTATATGAAAAGTAGAACGAGCTGAATATATATATATAAAATGAATAATAAAAAACTCGATTACACTCCTTGCCTCTGGAAAGAATTTGATTAGATACGACTCCACTTAAACTCTCGCAGTCTCCTAATTGTCCAGTTTCTCTTTCTATAGAAACCAATCAAACTATCACTTCGTACAAAATTTACAGCGTAAATGCCCCTCATTGCATCCGTGCATCAGAGTGGCTCTTATCATCACCCGGGAGCTATTTTTCTTTCACTCTGTGTAGCTTACCAATTTTGGTCGGTCTCAATGACGCGTTATTAGCAGCCTCTCTTCTAGCTTATTACTGCTTCGCACTCCCCGAATATTTAATGTGATATACCGTAGGGAGGAAAAAAAAATATCTCGCGCAACACACTTCCTGGGAAAGAATACGGCTCCGCACGGAAATCATCTCACACAAATGAATCCGCTCTCCATTTACCTATCCTTTATCGGCGAGGAGCTCAAGACCAGCCTATTTCAACCCCGCTTATTCTTCCACCTCCCTTCAGTCGACAAGGTCTGGAGGAATCTCTGTACAGTGCCTTGCGCACTCACCGTAGCTGATTCACTCTAAGAACGAGGAATCAGCTCTTCCTGTACAATCGGGATTTTTATCTTGAAACCATCGTCATATTTGAATCTAAGAGATTCATTCACAGCACGGACTCGTATTCCTCATCAGAGTCTTGCATTCCTCGATTCGCTGAGCTCCATCCAACACGCTCTACACATAAACTTGATACGAAGAATAGCTTCGCTTGGGCTCACACCTACGACTCTCCGCGCAACATTCGAGCGCTCTACCGCTGAGCCACTTCTCTCACTCAGCCTTTGAAAAAAAAAGTTAAACTGACTAACTCGAATCAGTCGCTACCTTCCATACTTAAACTTCTCTGGGTACGTCGCTGGAATAAACAATTAACTTCCCCATATGCGGACAGATTTAAATCAAAATCTATCCCGCTTTAGTATGCGGAGGGTCATCAATTTTGGAATCTTTTCCAGGCCATCCGAACTGGCCCACGCCGGACTTCTTGTTTTCTCTACATTTTCTCTCAACTCCCCTAACGCGGAAGCACAGTAACAACACGTCTTTCACTTCCAACCGCCGGTCGAACAACCTCTTGTTTTCTCCTTCAGCTGCCTTTTCAGCGTCCGTTTTGAGGGGCTTCTCTTACAGTTTTATTCAAAAACTTTAAAAATAACTCCAAAAGTTGAGGATCCCATAACTCGCTCTTGTCCCCTTTTTCCAGCTTTCTTCTCCATCGCGGGCACGCACACAATAGATTGTATCGCAGGCTAAAAATAAACCGTGACCTCGTTGCAGTTCTTCTCAGAAGAGCTATACTGAGTCCTCTTTCGAAAACCAGATAATGAAAAAAAAAAAAACATTAAACGCGAAATTCCTATTTCCAGAGGCATATTCTAAATTTTAACACATACATAAAAAAAGGAATAATTATCAAACTAATGAATAAAAAATAAAAAGAATTAGTTTCGACCACTTCGATTAATATAAATTATGTTATAGATTTTTTCATTTGAATATCAGTTTTTAGGTCTGGATAAAAATACAGGGTGACCAAAAAAGTTCATAACATATCATACCCAAAAATAGACTCTGTTCCTATTTTAGGTTAGTTAACATGTAGAGAAACTAGAAACTTATCTTCAAATGACAGTAGCCGCCCTCACGACGCTGCGAGGTTCAATTCTATCACTTGTAGAAGATTCAGAGAAAATGGCAGATCGGAACTCATTGTACGTCAGAGAAATTGCATAACTTCGCAACACAGGGCCAATATTTAATAGATATTTAAAAGGAACTTTTCATATGTTGATGCTTACCACATTCATTACCCAGATTGTGCAACTTCCGTCCATTTTCTATCAATCTGAATGTACATTGGCACTCAATGGTATGCATAATAACGGCTACGAATTTATATTGTTTTTCTTTTTAAAATAATATAGTTTGTGGCTACTAGCAAAAGAAGCTTGCTCTTGTCTGAAAAATAACTTTGCTTGGGTAATTCAAGAAGCGCGTCATCCTTCAAAAACACCTCTGCCGCGCTACCAACGAACTGATACACTCGCAATCAAAGAACACTAAAAATGCACAAAGATGAATGGCACTCCATTCACCCTTCTCATGATCTTTGTAAACATTGTTTCTTTCGTAAGGAGTTGAACAACAGATCAAGAAGGGTGATTTAAAGATAGAGTGGCTGGACATTTAGATCTTGAAAGCCTGGCTACATCTACTTTATTCGTCATTCCATACATGAAAAAAGGACACTACAGTTGACTGCGGTAGTTAAAAAAAAAAAAAGATCGAGACATCATGTCGGCTTTGATTCAGTCGTTTTGCCGTGAACGGGCAACAAAATAAGATACGTTTCCTTTTTAAGGTTAATGTAAAGCAATGATCTCCAACAAAAGATGGCAGCACCATCATTTTTTTTCCACGAAATTTCAATGCTGCTCCTACAAATTCAGTTCAAGCCTAGAGCGTTCTAACTTTTAGAGAAGAAAGTTCATAACCAATTCAAGAGTTCAATCAAAGTCGATTTTTAATTTTCGTATTTCTTCATGGTTGAAAGAGCTTCATTGTTGTTGTGAATATCAAAACCTGTAACAATGAAGCTCTTTCAACAATGAAGAAAATCGAAAATTAAAAATTGGCATTGACTGAACTCTTGAATTGGTTATGATCTTTCTTCCCTGAAAGTTAGAACTCTCTAGGGTTGAATTTCGTGTAACGATAAAAATACATATACGGAGGTAGTGCTGTCATCTTTGGTTGGAGATCGTTGCTTTACATTAACCTCAAAAGATACTGATACTAAAAGATATTTCATCCGCAATCGGTTACGTTTGTTGTAATATATGATTTCAGGCAATGTGACAAAATGTAAAGTATCAATATATAGTAGTGATATAGTCGATAGTTGGTTTCAAATTCATGCCAATAATTAACTCGACTAGCACCTCATAGCCGTGGTAAAACTGTAAATATGGGCGTTAGTAGAGCTGGTACCATCCTGGCTATGGGGCTTCCTCTAAACACATATTCATAAATCCTCTAAACTCACTCACTACACTTGGTATAATGAGGTTCTGGTAAACAAAACAGTTTCCTATTTAACAAGTGGCGACGTCCCAGAAACCTAACTTTTGGCAATCTGCCTGCTAATAAACAAAAACTGAAAATTTACTTCCTGAACATATCGTAACAAAATTCATGATGTACAACAATATGTAAGATGTGGCAAATACGAGACTAACAGAACCAATAAATAGGCTGTCTACAACTTACAGAAAGGTCAGTCCTCTGCTCCATCACTATTCGGTGATTTACGTTATGTCCCGATTCAGTCCGTGGTGCAACCAACTTAACATCGGGGCGAATGTCGATGTTCGCGTATCGGCGTCGCGTTCAATAGTGGCTCGAAACCAAAACTACCACTACTCTCGGAAAAATACCAAAACGTTGACCTGACTATATTTACCTCATGTCGGTCGTTTTACATGATCTCCCGCGTGAAGAGTACGTGTCCTAAAGTAATTCCGCGTTCCACAACCTTCTTATATGTTCAAAAACTCGTATTTAACACTATTTCTGCAGTTACGCTAATTCCTAACATTTTCTGTGACGTCTTCTTTATTACTTAAAAAATATACATAGTCATTACCTTTACCAATATATGAATGTACTGAGCATTAATAAAGCATTTATGTTGGAATAAATAAAATGAATTAAGAAAATAGAAAATAAAGATTTCGTCTCAAACGAACATTTCGGGGTCCATCAGTAGAAATAAATCGATTTATCAGTTTGATAATGAAATTCGTATGGATGCATTAAGTAGACCTGATGTGGTTAAAGATCTTGGTGTCACCTTTAAGAAATTGACGTTTAACAACCACGTAACAAATATTACAAATGAAGCTTTTAAAATGCTAGGATTTGTATTAAGGACAGGAAAAGGAGTTTAACAACGTTTCTACATTAGAGAAAATGTACCAAACTTATATGTTTGATCCAAATTGGAATATGCCTCTACTATTTGGAATCCCTCAACTAAAAAAAATTGAAACAACCAGAGAAAACACAGTCCGAATTCCTTAAATTTCTAACCCATAAAGTAACTCGGATCTATCCTACTACAGTACAGCCGTTAAAAACTTTAATTTTCAGATGTTATAGCAAAGCCGTATCATTTCTGATCTGTTATTTCCTAGGAAAGTAATACAAAATAGCATAGACTTAGTTTAACTGTCACAGTTTGAAAAATTCCCGTAGACAATACTGGTTTCTTCCAATGCAAAAACTAATATAATGATCAAGTCACTAATCTGGAGAATATGTACTGCTTATAATGAAATGTATAGAAATTGCACTGAATTATATATATATATATATATTTATGTCTTCCAAAACATATAAAGATGATGTAATAAAAGAATGTCTGTAAACCAACATTGTACATATCGGGCTATAAAACCTCTTGTGTTGACAATAAAATAAATAAATATTATTTAAATGCTGTGGGAAGTCGAACATTGTCAGTGTGAGAGGTAGGGTCACAGTTCAATGGAGCAACGAGTGAACATCAAATTCTGCTACATATCGGGGGAAACGGCGACAGAGACGCATTTAATATTGGTGCATGAGTATGGGACGGAAGCCATAAGCAGAAAATGTGTTTACGACTGGTTCAAACGCTTTCGCGATGGGAAGGAATCGACTAAGGATGAGCAACGTTCGGGTCGGCCGTCAAGCAGAACCTCAGACATGATTGGGCGAGTGTGACAAATGGTGGCACGATCAGATACAATGAATTGTATGGGCGGTAACAGCACTATGACTTACGCCCTTCCCGAGAAATAGTGGCACGTGATCGGCGACTACGACTGATGGCGGAGGAATCGGGTACAAGCAAGGACATGGTGCACGTTTTGCTGACGTGGCGGCAATCCAAGAACAATGACAGCGGTTTTGCTTGTTAATAACTGCCAATATTTCGAAGGCCAATGAAGATAATTTGTTTTGTTTCCTGATACCATTCACCGAACATTTTAGACACAGCACGCAAAAGTAAAAGTCAGACTATACAGAAATGTAACCCATCAAGTATCCATTTAACGCTTAGCAATATCACCTTAACGCTCAACATCATCATTTACTTCAATACTAACGAAATCAGCTACGTTTAAAATTAAATATGGCCAAGAATTAGGCTAGGTGTTTACATAGTTTCTGGCTCTTCATCTTTTCTAGCCCCTGTCCTTCCCATACTTCTTTCTTATTCTAAAAGATGTCTAGTGTCGATATTTCCTTAAGAAAGCATTAAAAAAACAAAACAACAACAACAAAAAAAAAAACCCGCCGGAAACATAATTAATCAAGAAAGTAATTGCGTTTCATAGGATTGCAACAGTGAAGACATATACGAAAAATATTTCCAGCAGCCCCACTTATAATGTTAATACCAAGATGTTAACACTACCAGCTGGAACAGTGTCTTGCTGAAAGTTAGTACATCACTATCAAGTGTCAGAAATGTTATTTCCATGAGGGGTCGTTCAAATATTACGTGAGCACATTTTAATCATTTTAGCCCCTCTCCCCCACACCTTTCTTAAAGCAAAAATTACGCAAAGCTTGAACAATTCCTGTGCACGTAAATAACACACCTTAAAAGACATAAGAAAATACGCTAGGATGAAAGAATCTTTCCTACAATCACGAAATCTAAACATGGGAAACAAAGCAATCCACATCATTACATGTTCTGGGGGAAAAGCATGCAATGTTGGTCATGATTAAGAAAGATCAGTTCGTTGGAGACCTGCATGTGTACAATAGGAGAAATGACTCGGCTCAAGCAGTACAAGTACGCCCTCTAGGAGATACCAGTGATTTTCCTGCCGCTGATGCATGATAACAATGTTGACAAAAAAAAGTTTTAAATCACGAGATCAGACAGTATAGCAACATTCAAAAATGTGCGACCTTCAACATGACGAAGCAGTTGTCCAATACATGAAAGACTACGGCAAATCAGAAAGCTGGCTGCGGTTGTTGTGTGATCTGAGACGATGTCTCCAAGGTCTTGGGTTCGAATGCAAGCTGAGGCTGTGAATCGAGACAACAAGTTACTATTTGGTCCAAAAACACAAAGTTTTTTCCTCTGGGGAACTACTTCATTTTGATGGGTAATACGGTAAGAAGAAATCTGGTATTGAAACTGGATGATACATTTGGAAGAGACCTCGTGTTATTCTCGCCTGGCACCGCAAGCGTGTTCTGTTTCGGAAATTCTCCAACAACTCACCTACGTGTGGTGGACAGTAATAAAGACGTTCTCGACGTGGCTGTATTGGAAAAATCTCATCTATGTACATCAATCACTTCCATAGACAAAGACTATGCTGACGTCTCACCTTACATTGTTAATCAACAATATGGCTTTGTGAAACACTGATTCACAGCTACTGATCTAACCGTTCTTACCGAATATGTTCACGAACTTTGAGACGAAGGTTTCCTAGTTGATGCACCTATTACAGACTTCGGTAAGGCTTTTGATTCATAATTTTGATCTTTTACTGGTGAATCTATAGGCACTTAGTACTATTGATTCAGTTTTGGATTAAGCTACCTTCAAAGCCATAACTTTAAAGGGGTTATTCAAGGATACAATCGACATAACCTCCGGTCTTCCTCAAGGATCTTCATTGGGAATTTTTTTCTGCTCTAAGTGAACAATAACTCAAGACTTGTAGTTTTCCAAACTGCCCTATGTACGTAGATGATTTGAATTTGTAAGGTCTTTAGCCAACTTTGGCTCAGGCCAGATGGATGATGGGATGAATTGGCAGAATGAAGAAAGTGGGAGTACCCCAGTATCCCGTGAAAACCCACACACAAGGTGTTTTTCTCCACCACAAAGCCCACATGGCATGAACAGGGATCGAACTGACGACCCCACGAACCAGAGGTGAGCACTCTAACACTGCGCCCCCTCGGATTATTTGGAGATCTACACAGTTAAGGATATAGAAGACCTTCTAAAATCTCTCAATGACTTTGAAGCTTTGTTTACCTGCTGCACAATATGCAAACTTTCTCTAGAATTGAACTGAATTTAGAGTACCGGAAAGGATACTGGAAACAGTTGCCCAGGGACCCACCCAGAGTTATCGGTCACTGGCATCAAACTCACGACTTCCCGAACGCGAAGCCAACAGAGCTACGGGAGCACGGTTAAAAACTTCTTCCCCCCCCTCAAAAAAAAAAATATGTACGATTTACAGAATATAATGTTTCCATCGTGTGTGGAAGTGTTGAAACGCAACTTATAACAAAGTTTCGCGTCATGAAAATGTGAACTTAAAGACCGGAAAGTACATCAGACAGCTTCAGTCTCCTAGACGAGCAAACGGAGCGTGTTAAGTCGATGTGCACTGCGTATAATATATATAACCTGACTGTATCTAAACCTTCTGCGCTTTCTTGACAATTTGCCCGTGATTTTTGTCGTATAATATGTGTCACTCATCACACGAAGTGACACCATGAGTTTTTCTCCGCATGCCGCAATATTTCCATACAACTTGAACACGTATTTACACGCATTCGCTAGATCGGAATACTGCCTGCGCTTTTGCTTGCCCCCTCTGGTGTTGAAAATTTGAAAAATCCCAAAACAAATTGTTGTCGATCAGTATTTTTATAACCTAATGAGATCTACTGAACGATCATTCCAGTATCGTTGCAGACGAGGCCAATGGTATCACCGTTGGGAATAACAAATGGTTAGCGGCCGCGAAGTAATACACATGAGCATTGATGAGCTTTAACGTGGGAGGTTGTTACATTAACAGTTTAAATTCAATTAATTATCGGTAAGAAAGATGTTTACAAATAGCTAGGATAACTTAGCAGAGGCAGTTAATAGTGTTGGAAACTGAAATCCGTTTTTATAGCTTCTTGTAGTTGACGTTGATACTGCGTTTTATACAATTAATCCCTGGCTGCCATATGCGGAAGTGATACTGTGATGCATATGGCGTCGTGATTCAAGGTAAATAAAGGCGTACAAAGTTGGTGTTTCATTCATTAGTATCCCTCGGCAGGATGCAAGCAATGTCAGTGTTATGAACAGAAATATCCCGTTCCTGAAAAATTCTCCTGACTCTTAACCAAATCATCTTCGCTAACTAGGTATTACTTCGTAAAAAAAAACTTCGAACGTGGAGGTTAGGTGCGGCCATGTATCTTTACATTTTTCACTCTCGGAGACGGTCAATTAGCGCGTGAAAAAAATGGCACCCACCACCACCAATGGCGGATGCATATATCGTCCCACGTATATCTATGTATTTCACCCTGATAGGTTATAACACTGGATCATGACTAAGTTACTCTAATTTGAGTTTCAACACTCCTACATACTTTGTTAACAAAACCTTTTTCCTGTAAATGTTACTTCTTTTGGTGTAGATAAAGTAACCCGAACCCTGTGTGCGCGTGAACTTCTTGCAACGAAATCTTGGTTTCAATTTGGCAGACGGTTCTACCAAAATTTACAGGTGAAATCAGTGATTCCGCCAGTTCCCCCTGTAGGGGGTGTTTATTCCCCAAAGTCTCCACATCCCTCAACTTTATAAAATTTTGCTGTGGATAATAGATAGACACCGTACAAAACTTCACTTACACAGTCCCAATTTTGACTTTACACCCTCTCCCCCAAACTGAAAATCCTGGCGGAAACCCTGGGTGAAATACAATGTTACAAACCTAAGGTCGCATGTTAATTTGCGAAAACTGTGAAAAAATAAGGTTAAATTCGGTAGAACCGTCTGCCAAACTAAAGCCATCTTCCCCTATTGTAATTTAATTTTCCCAACTTCGTCTTTAATTAATGACCATTGGAAAGTGGAGGTCAGGTGCGGTCATGTATCTTTACATTTTTTCACTCTCGGAGACGGTCAATTAGCGCGAGAAAAAAAATGGCACGCCCCCCATCTATGGCTGATGCATACATAGTCCCACGTATATCACCCTGATAACACTGGATCATGACTGTAAGTTTCTAATTTGCGTTTCAACACTCCTACACACTTTGGTAACAATCATTCTTCTGTAAATTTTACTTCCTTTGGTGTAGATAAAATAAACCGAACCCCCGAAATTTTTAAATTTGCAGTATGAAGTTTATTCGATCAAGGGTAGTTTAATTTAGGTTAAGTAGTGTACACAGTACACAATTACGTTGAAAGGTCGCGGTTAGGTTAGATAAAGCGTCTGTCCATAACTTTTGTAAATTTATTACCTATTCTTTTGGCATCGCGGTTGGGTCTTTGCGAAACTATCAAAGACTGTCCGTATGTACTTAATATATACAAACAAGCTATGGTGTACGAAATGTTTGTTTAAATGCACGGTCTACACTAGCACTTCACAATATGACCAACAGATAACCAATTGATTTCTTTTTCGCATTTTAAGTACAAAGGCCCTGCACTACACTTCACACCTAGGTCTTCGAAGTCATCCTATTCTTTTAACCTGTCATATGAGATATGTTCAAATCATCATTCATTGGGCTGTCAATTGCAAAAATACCACTAGGTCAACGATCCGTCAAAAACTTACCTGTCATCACAAACACTGATAACTCCATCTTCCCCTGGAATTATAATTGCTGCATTAACGTCATCATTACATCCTTCAAGTTTCGATAACAAAACCGGCTTACGTGTAGAACTAAATTTTTCACTATTCGATCCTGGTGCAGGTTTTATTTCCGCAGCCATGTTCTGTTTGTGAATGACGTAAGGTCAAGGCCAGCTAGAAAACTAGACTGTTTAAGTAGTTCCGAGTTTCCTCGTCAGATGGCACAAATATAGTAAGCTAAGTCCTCATTCTATTTCTAAAATCACCGAATCACTACTTTGCTCAAATTAAAGAATGAAATAGCTCCTTATAAGTGCTGGATTTCATTAAAGCTTGTGTTGCTTGCTTTGCGTGCGATTTGAGTGAGTAGCCAATTGAAACACGTGTTTTATTGTAAGGTAAGTGCGACACGTGTTTCAATTGGCTATTCGCCCAAAACGCACGCACAGCAAGCAACACAAGCTTTCATGTAAATCAGCCCTAGCACTTTGTAATAGCAATATAGCAAATGTCTGCGAAGAGGGACAATCAGGACGCCACAGTACTCTCACTAGCGTAAAGAATCATGGAGTCAATAATTTCGTAACATTAATGTCTTGACAGTTTAACGTGTTGCAATAAATGTTTTCATTACGCATTAAGAAAAGAAAAGAACTAACCTGACTTGTCTGTGATTCTTTTTTTTTTTAATGTTTACAGCGCGTTTATAGTTTATTTATGGCACTCAAGATGTACGTCCGGTGTATCTTCCTTATTAGGAATTTTCTTTCATATATATTTGCGAATATGGATTGCCTCGTAATCAACATCTAGTAGCATTTCCATTGCAGCTACTGCAAATCTTTCGTATTCGTCTTCTAAAGTATACTGTTGATCAGCTAACGTATAATCAAAATCTACAGTTCGATTCCTCATTTTGGGGGACTTGGTTTACTTAATCCATGAAAATTCTACAAAATTTAATCCCGAAAATTCAACATGAAAATGAATTCTAGTTCTTGTATCTTATTTGCTTCTCTTTTAGTGTCACCATGTTGTGACTTGTGCTCTGCTGTACATTCTAAGGGATGGTTTTCATGAAAGCTTGTGTTGCTTTGCCCCCCTCGGAGGTTTTCAACCGCACCCCCGAAAGAATTAGTGTTAGCGCTTCTATTAGTCAAACGTATACTGAAATACGCATATAAAAGTACATTTTATAAAGTATATATATTGTTCATGTTATTTTTAGGTTAACTAAGGAAGTATGACATGTTCTTAAGTAATGTTAGTATTGTTTTATATTTTAGCATTTAAGAGTCAATATTCGTGATCCCCCCACGACTTGATTTTGCATCCTTGAAAGAAAATTCCTGAAAGAAACACTTAATAGCACTTAGGTCTACCAGATTTAGTAAATGCGCTGCACAGCACACATATAGCAAATTTGTTTATTTCCAAAAATAAATAAATAATGCTACGTCCCGTTATAATAACCTGACATGTTAGCAGAATTATCGTAAGATCGACCCCTACGTTTTCAAAACTGTAGCTTTCAAACTCCACATTTGATTTGCCATTTCTTCGCTGGTATGGCGTTTCATTTCCAGAAAGATTTAAAAGCGCTCAATAAGACGGCCATCTTTTAAGTACATTAGTACAATATTTAACTGATAGATATGTGATACATCAGATATGGAATCAAATGGAAAATTAAAATAACCAGAAGGTTTTGCTTCGTCAATAATGACAGTGTGAACTGTCATTTCTGTACTTCTCGTCATTTAATTTCGTCCTAACAGCATCTTGCAGGTTTGCTACTAGTGAAATGCTGATAAGATGTATCAAATGCACCTTTGCTGTGTCTACAATCACTGCGCCCACAAGCAATCCAAGAAGCCACATCATATCAGTACCAAAAATGTCGAGCCACAGCCATGGATCTTTTCGTACGTTAACTTGGAAGTCCGTCTACTGTGGTCCGTTGAAAATCTGACAATGGAAAATTTCATTGGTGCCCCTATTCCCTTGATGCCCTAAGTGCGTACTTATTTTGCTAATCCAGCCTTGGTAGTAGGTGGTATAGGGTAATATTGTGACTTTAATATCTAACAAGGGAAGTGTTTCGGTTCGAACAGGATTTTTTTGACAAGACATATATATTCGTATCCCAATGTTGATAATGCCTGCAAAGCAAATTCGACCGTGTAAAGCTGAGTTTATCCGCTAGAGGATGTTAAATGTTTGGAGCAAGAGAAAGACAGCCCGGGCAGCCGCTGTATAGGTTCGCGCAGTTTCGGTTCAAACAGGCATTTATTATCCAAATTATATACTTGAATATACGTGACAGTTCTGATAAAAACTGCAAAGCCACTCTATCGTGTAACAAGTAGTTTGACAGACATAGACCAGTACATGTATTCACAAACACAAGTAAGAGTTCTCTACAAAGTGAATAAAACAGAAGGAGCATCATAATAGTCACACAGGGCAAAAGACACATCAGGGCAAGCTTAAAAAACACACCCCATATGCACGATGTCATATTGCACTTCAATTACACTCTTGAAAGTATTGACAGTTACAAGTACTGTACACTGGGTATATAGCATTTGACATCGCCCACATTAGTGTGATTTTGAATTTGAATGTTACCCTGATGTTTCTTTTGCCTGTGTGGCTATTGCGATTCTCGCTTCTGGTTTACACATGGTTTGTGAAAACATATCTACCAAATTATTTGTTACGCGGTAGAGTGGCTTTGCAGATCTTGTCAGAACTGTCACATGGATTCAAGTATATAATTTGAATAATAAATGCCTGTTTGAACCGAAACTGCGCGAACCGATGCAGCGGCTGCCCGGGCTGTCTTTCTCTTGTTCCATACATTTATCATATTCTAGGGGACAAACGCAGACTTACACGGTCGAATTACTTTGCAGGTCTTATCAGCATTGGCATATGAATATTTATATATGAAGTTTTGTCAAAAAAAAAGTTCTGGTTTGAACGGTTTACTCTTAATTGTGGATATAGTGTAAGCCCTTTAGTGGAAAGACTGGTAACCTTAACTCCATTTTAAAGTTTAACATTTTCTTTGTAATGGCTTAACGTTAACTGAAAATGGGTTGAAACTGGCCAAAGTGTTTCGTCGGTGAACGTTCAGCTTATTTTACGCTCAAAATCCAGTCATTTTCTGATCGAAGTGTAAGCTAAACTGGCCGTTTTGAGGTTACGTACTTTTGTGGATGAAGTTTAAGCCTTGGTTGGATATTTTATAATCCAATAACAGGAGTAAAGTTACTTGCTTGTAACTGAACGCCCCACCATTTTGAGTGTTTATGTTGCTTTTACACTGTGAACAGTAAACAGTTGACTG
>JAGDQP010018524.1:0-36405 GCA_022664845.1 Lepisma saccharinum | reverse complement strand
TGCAATTACAGTTAAAGAAAATAGACTGTCCATTTTTTTTCACTATTCCGGATCCACGGGAAAACTCTATTATCCCTCAAACATATAATTTGTCATCTTATGGCAACACTGTCATATTCCTTCCAATCTTTATTTGTTCAGAACCTGTACTGGGAAGTTAGATAGTTAAGGGGTAAAGAAAAACAATTAATTTCTGCACCACGTAAGGGTTAGTTACTTCTGTCACTGTCCTGACACTTATAGTTCTTTATCGAGAAAAGGATAAAATGTTAATTTTATAAAAATGTGCCACTCGCAGAGAGCAAAATTATTATCTTCACGCTGAGACATTTTTGGGGAACTTAAGGCTATCTTCTATTAACGCACCAACACTACTTACATTAAAATTCAGTAACAATTATTTGCCATTTTGATTTTTGAGCAATTATGTGACACGAGTCATGACTACGGTAAAATTGAATGGCCAATACTGCCATCGTACACTGTAAAAATAGGATACACAACGTTCATCCAAAAAATGGAGGCAGCTGAGCTGCCTCCACTTTTTGGATTAACCTACATTCAGCCAGTTTTCGGTTGAACGTTTTACTTTCTGTAAAATTTCAAAATGCATGTATACATATATATGAGTGTTCCAACGTATTTCATTCAATCCGAACATTTTTTGAAAGTAGAAAAGAATAAAAGGAAATATTCCTTTAAAATTAAAAAAAAAAAATAGTTAAGTGGTCGGGTTTGGATCCAGGGTCCACGAACACACTGGTCAGACGCTCTAACCACTTCGCTTCGAAGGCTTTCCGAGTGAGCTATGGTTTTACTGTGAAGGAGGTTAATTATTAAAACTTTTTTGATTTTACTACGAGGAATGTCTCGTGAAAAAAGAAGATATACGTACGTTTGCTACAGTGTAAAGATTTATACCCAACTTACTTTCTCGGTCCACCAGTAAACTGTTTGCTGTTCACAGTGTAAAGGCAATGTAAACACTCTAAATGGCGGGACGTTCAGTGACAAGCAAGTAACGTTACTCCTATTACTGGAATATAGAATATCCAACTAAGGCTTAAACTACATCCACAAAAGTACGTAACCTCAAAATTTCCTGTTTAGCTTACACTTCGATTAGAAAATGACCGAGTTTTAAACGCAAAATAAGTTGAACGTTCACGGACAAATCACTTTGGCCAGTTTCAACCCATTTTCAGTTAACGTTAAGCTGTTACAAAGAAAGTGTTTAACTTTAAAATGGAGTTAATTTTACCAATATTTCCACTAAAAGGCTTACACTATATCCACGTTTAAGAGTAAGTACAACAAAACGCTAATTTTCGACTTTCATTTCTCCATAAAGCTTCGTAACTTTCATCCATTTCGTGTTTCCACTTTTTACAGTGTATAAGAAACAATCTAAAGTGAAATTTAAAATTCATAGAGTCCTAAATAACCTCTTATTTTAAAACTATTTAAAATCCAATTGTTGGTATTTCTGGAAAATGATCTATCTTTCTCTCTGTATATACGGAAGTTGCCAAAAGTTATGGGATAGCGTGAGAAAAATAGTCGACGGCGCGGTAACATAGCAGAAAACCGGTCGAATGGTACGAAGCAATTGGTCAGTTGGACTTCTGTGAGTGCAGTGAAGCGTCTTGTACCCATGGTAATGGCAACCCGACGGAAATTATCAGCGTTTGAGCGCATGATTATACCACAGTGTCAAGGGTGGACCGTGAGTACCGCCTTGGAGGCATTACGACCTATCAGGGAAAATGCAGTGGCCGCCAATGGGTGCTTAATGACCAGGACCGGCGACGCCTGGGCAGACTTTTCCGAACAACCAGACGAGCAACAGTGAGTGATCTGACAGCATGAATCAATCCAGGACGTCCCAGGAACGCGTAAAGGCAATTTAGTCTCCATGGAGTATCGCAGCCAAAGACCGGCCACGTGTGCCGCTACTAATAGCCACCCATCGGTGGCGGTGACTCACATGGGCTCGGAAACACGTGGATTGGGTCTTAGAGGTCTGGCAACGTGTAGCGTGGTCAGATTAATCACGTTTGTAATTGATACGCACCGATGGTAGTGTCCGGGTATGGCGCACACCATTGAAGCCATGGACAAGGCATATTCAAACTGGTGGTGGCTCCATGATTTGGGGCGTGTTTATGTGACATGGTTTGGTTCCCTGGTCCGCTTGAACCGGACATTGACTGGTCAGCGCTATGTTGATCTGCTTGGTGACCATCTCGAGCCATTTATGTTTCGTGTACTCTGCCAGCAATGGTAATCTCCAGGATAGCTATGTGTCGTGTCACCTGGCCGCAGTGCTGCGTGACTGGTTTGAGGAACATTCTAGTAACTTCTAACGCATGTTTTGGCCACTTTTAGATCGCTGGACATAATGAGCACATGTGGGATATAATGGAAACGGACTCTTCGTGCTTAGGTTCCTTCATCTGCAAAAAACATAGAATTGTGGATCGTAATCGAGACTGCATGGCTACACATCCCTCCAGCGAACTATCAGCAACTTGTTGCGTTCCTGCCATTGCTAAACTTCGCCTTGATGAGGGGGTCCCACACGTTATTAGGTAGGTATCTCATGACTTTTGTCACTTCAGTATATATATATATATATATATATATTGTATGTTGTATGTTACTATTACAGTAATTAGGAACAATAGTGAATTCTCCGCTAAATTCATTTTTAGTGTGTCATGGTTTACGGTTTAAGCTCTCCTTAAGTAGCTTTAGAATACTGCATGGCATTTTACAATTGTTTGTATGTGTGTATTTTTAGCACTAATACAATAATGGGTGTTATGCTCTTACAAAGATTTAGCCCTTATATCCTGTGAGTGTTAAAGCTCGATTAATGTTTATGATTGCTGGTACAGGACAGCGACCTGATTCGCCTTTGTTTGACTACCGTGTTTTCGTAATAAATTAATTGAATCTTCGAAGATATACTTAAGATTTAAACGCACTTGGTAAATTCCACTATTCCACATACTGGATTAACAATCGAATTTATTATTTATTTTTTTAGACAAATATTTATTTATTTTTTATTGAATTTACAATAATTTACGTTTCTCAATGGGAATGACAACTACTTCCCCCCCTCATGGATGGCGTCCCTCGATGAGCATTTTATGTAAACTTTGGAAGAAAACATTTAATATATTTACGTTTACGTTCGAAAACTACAACATTTTGTTATCTGCACTCGCAACACTTAAATCAAATAATTCTTGAGATATATATCTCAAAATATATCTGTATATCTTATCCATTATTCAAATTGCATGCTTTGACCTTGTAAGTCTGACGTGTATCCCGTATTAGTACTAGAATGTTCTAGTCAGAATAATAAGCTATCTCTTAACAATACGAGCTATCTCAAATTCCAAGTAACTCAGAAATGCTTCATCTTTAACTTTCTCTTCCTTGCACTTAATGTTCTTCTAAGAGTTTTTATATGCAAATTACTTTAATTTATTCAACTTTTTAGTGCGTAATGTAATAAGTCAATTAGCTGCTTAAAAGCATAAACCGTTGCTTTCACAGCTTAAAAATAGATTCCTTAAGGATGACGATTAATTTTTGCGGTCATTTAATCATTATTTAGTGTTCCCCTATAATTAAGACTGGAAACTTCCAATAAATTTGGCCAAAGCAAAGAAAAGGGAGCAAAAAGCTTCGCAAATTAATTAACAGTCTAACCACACAAAACAAGAAGGTTTGAATAATTAAAGAAGACGTTTAATTATTTGGTGTTAAAGAGTTCATAAGATCTTACGGAAAAAGCTTCCTCTTTCTCTATGCTTGTGTGGAAAGCTCTAATTGAGAAAATTTTCATTGCAAATGAAGGTCAAGAGAAATGGGTATTGAGTTTCAGTGCTAATTTTTTAATCCGCTCTCAGGAACAAGAATATAATCGACAAGTAAAGCATGGAACAACAAGATACATTTCGAAAGTAATACGCAATATAGCTTAATTTTCTGTCTATCCTAGAACAATTTTGATTGGAGGGTTGACCCTGATAATCAGTATCTATTTGGGAATGAATCATGAAAACGTAAATGATCCATTTTATTAAATCGTTTATTACTTTTGATTTACTTCATAATTTCTCAGTATATTGTTCTGAAATGTGTTGGGCCAATCCACTCGGGTCACGGGTTACGTCGGATCAAACGAACTCTAATTACGGGCTCTGTCATACAGATTCTGGTCACGTGTCCTGTCAGCACCAACTAACGTGGATCGAGGATTGGATAGAGTCGAAACTATTGAGTCAAGGGTCGGATAGGTTCACGATTCGGATCCGGTCATTTCGACCCAAGCTGTTGAGAAAACTATTTCAAAGGAAAGAGTCTGAGGACCTACTGCTGGATTTGCATGTTTTTAATACGGTGGTTTTGATGCTAAACAAGATATTGACGGTACCTCCTTGCGTTTTTGTCACCTTTGCGAATGAGAACTCTTTTAAAAGTGCCCATTCACGCACTAGCGACTAGCGAATTCGTTTAGTTCTTGGGAAGTATTGGTGAAGCCTACCGAAAAGACAATTTTCACCTTATTCTTTCTAATTGTTAAATGTTGACCAGCTCCGCCTTTTGTTTCCATGTCCATAACTGTGTCATGATTGAATAATATTATTTACTCCAGTGGTGTTCCCAATGGTGTAATTATCTATATTTACGTATTTTTTGTAGTGGGAATATGTGTGTGTGTGTGAGGAGAATCCTATAATAACTCGATTGTCTTAGTTTGTAGTTTAGTCCACTTTTATTTTCGCGTTCTTATCTACCATTAGTTTATAGATTATTATTATTGTGTGTGTTTTTATTGAAACTTTTAATTGCAATGTATTGATGGTTTAGTCTAAGAAAAGGCCATGATGGCCTTAACTTCGCTATGTAAAACAAGACGAAATAAATAAATTAATAGCGACGAGCTCAAGACAGTGTCACTATTCATGCATGCGGTACAGTAGACAAGTTAAGACTGTATTGTACTATCGAGCTTGCTGATCAGCTTCTTCTCCCGAGCTTACTTGACGAGAAAGCTCTTCAGTGTAATAGCAGAAAATTCATCCAGCTTGCTCAAGGACAGACTCGTCGTGGAAGCTGGACAATATTTGGAGAGTTGCAGTTAATACTGTCGAGGAAACTGAACAGGATGCTAGATAGTGTAATAGCGCGAAATGGACTCGAGGTCCCTCGGCAGGAAGCTCGTCCAGCAAACAGTTGAGCAAGCTCGGTAGTGTAATAGTTCCTTCAAATTGGGGAATCTGGTTGAGTCCCTGCTGCAGGTTTATAGAATACGAATGAAGTATAAAAGATAAATGAATAGGAATGTGGTACTAAAAGTAGGAAAAACACTTAATCATTTAAAATTACAATAATGAAAACTACTATCTCTCTGTATGCACGTTAAAAGTTGGAATGATTACAGAACCATATTTAATTTGCTTACCTCTTTATTGATGCAGCCTTTGATAGTATGAATGACATTATTAACATTAGAAGGTACAAGGGATGTCTTGCGTTAAGAGATTCGTATAGCAGGAAGGAAATAAAACTAGTTAAAGATAAAAAAAAAACTAAATTAAACAACCAAATGAATTGAAATGAAGCATTTAAATGTTTTATTTGACATATAGGGCTTTACAATCTTCACGTTTACATTAACAATGAGCTAAATAATAATCAGTGTTCTCCTGTATCGTCTAAAAAAATAAAAATTTAATATTGAATGTAAAGCTGTTTAACAGGAACTAAAGCAGGATAATTATATTGAACAAGTGTGGAATCCAAGCAAATGTGATGCAAGGATCAAACTTTGCACGGACATCGAGAAGCTTATGGTACTTAGCTACAGGGTTTGCGGTGCTATATATCCACGCGATGAGTAATCCTATTACTAGTAATGATAAATGAGAAGCAACATTTACAACGCGAATGAACGATTGGATTAGCATTTGGTTAGGTAGTTACATTGAATCAAATTTCTCTCGTTTTTCACGTCCCCGTTTTAGTGTAAGTGGATAAACTCGAAGCGAACAATCAACTGCCAACCGTGTCTCGGAATGATCAACAGTTCAGTTTTAATCGCAGATACATGGTGAGAGTAGCATATAGAGAACATACCATTCTCTATCCATTGTCTAAAATGAAGACCAACACACTTTTCCAGAGACTGACTGAGTAATATTTCTACTACTGATTGCTCTAGTTTTACCAAATTACATCAGTTAGAGTACTTTGAAATCAACTAACTCTAAGACTTACAAAACTCGGAAGTCCATCACTGCAGTAACAAACCTTTGTCATTAAATTCTATCCTGGGCAACATCAAGCCGGTTTTCACCGTGAACGTGCACTCTCCAAGATATCTTCTAATATTGTCCTCCCAATGATGTCTCCGTCTTCCTAATGGTCTCTTTCCCTCCAGTTTCCCAACCATAATGGAATATAATAACTTTTTTAAAATATACTAATAAAATAAACCCAAACATTACCCAAAATTGAACATGTATGACCGCTTCGATGGTCTAGTGATCACTGTCGTTGACTACGGATCGTGGGATCCCGGGTTCGATTCCCGGCTCTACCAAGGGATTTTTCCCAAGCAAGAGGGGCTGGAACGGTTCCTACCTAGCGATTGGGGAGATACTGTGAATAAAAGACAGTAGCGATCACAGTTGAGAGCTCTCTTCTCTCCCAACACGTCTGGTCAGCGTGGGAGCAACAAACCAACTCCTTCTTCCGGGAGAGGTCTCATCCAGTAGTGGATTGAATATAGCTGTGAATTATACATATATATAATATACCATCATCATCATATTTAGCCGTTATGTATCCACTGCTGTATGAAGGTCTCCCCCCCTTTTCTTTCCACATAGACTATCTCGGTCTGCTGCTATCTTCATCCAGGTAGCTCCTGAAAAACGCTTCAGTATGTATATACACCGTGTATATTAAAGGGAATATAGAACTATGTATTTCTTGTAAGAGAAGTGTGTTATATGAAGAGTTGCTCATGTAACGTCAACTTCTATATTGGATTGAAACAACATGTTCAAACATTTACCCTAGCATTACTAAGGTATTTTTGGGTCGCATCATTTACCAAAGGGTGGGGGAGGCTCTGAGGCCTACAAGTAAAATGTGATTATTTCTCACAGAAACTATTTTATAATGACTAATATCAACTTTGGATGTCTAAGACGTCACATAGGTTCCTCTGGGTGTTTCTAGATACAGTGTTGCCAACTATATCTATATAGTTATATACGTGACATTTTTTTATTTATGTTAGTAACTATAATATATTTATTTTACTCGTTTTAATAAAAAAAAAATACAATCAATAAGGTCAATAGCACCTTTAGTACAGTATAGTATATGCACAATCGCACTTTCATACCACATCTCATTTCATATATAACATTTACCGTACTCTGTGAATAGCCCCTTACTACTACCAGAGGGGGAAAGCTGCGAGGCCCATTACGCATTATTTAAATATTATACACGTGTAATTGGAACAAAACAAACATTAAATATAAAGCAAATATGTCCTATCACCAATGGGTTGAAGCCTGACAATATCATTTTTTTTAGATTTTTTGTCGAATTGGAAATGTTAAAAAAAATGTGGACCTCGGAGAACACCCTTGATAATGATAAGGTTAACGTGAGCGCAAAATAATGTTTCCACGGTCAGAAAATGATATTTTTATTGTGCGTGTTTTTGAATATTTTCTGTATTTTTCGTCATTGTATAATGTTGAGATGAAATCTTTACAAAAAATTGAAGTCCATCTTTGCAGTAACAAACATTCGCCATTAAATTATATTCTGGGCAACATGAAGCTAGTTTTCATCGTGAACGTGTACTCTCGAAGATCTCGTGATTTTCTGGTGCGATATCTGGAATTTAAAGCCAAGTACTCAGATATCTGCAGCTCTTTCTATTCCCCCGAAACAGACAAAATTGATCACCTTTATGCTCTTAAAGTTATAAACGTAAACGCTGTTTCTTCTTTCAGAAACCTTGCTGTTTTTATTGACAGCAAGCTCACTTTATCTTGAACGTATTAATCAAATCACCAGAGCTGCTATGCATATCTAAGTCTGGTCTATTGCTTCACAGAAATTGGTAATCAGTCTGCAGTTAGTTTGTTTTTACAAATCTCATTTTCACCTAGTATTGAATATAGTTCGTCTATCTGGTCAATCGCATGCCCCACGTGTCCTATTATGTTGGATTCAATTGTAAATGTCTTTAACTCTTTATTGTTTTAATTCGGGGTTGAATACAAGCATAGCTGAAACAGCTGTTCATTTGGTTCAATTTTTGGACCGGATCTCTATTTTGGCCCCGATCTGACTTTGTTACCCGGACCTGATTTTGACCCGGTGAATCAGAAATCAAAGCAAATATTTAACTCTTTCCTTATTATATACTTTTGCGTCTGAACAGTCTTCTTTTTGTCTCGACCGATAAGGGGTGGAGGTGTTTCTCCCCAAAGCACAAAAAATAATGACGCCGACAGGTTACTAACAATGGTAATAAAATAAGGAAGTACTCTCACATTCTCGGAAAGAACAAAAATGTCGCCGGAGGTGTGGAAATACCGGGAAAGGTTTTGTGTTTGAAGTATTAAATAAGATCAAAAGCATTAAAATATTTAAAAACTCTCAAAACTAAAGTTCCTGGACGTAAACTCACTTCTCAAGCAATCTAAAAAATTACAATATTCATTGATATACAGGAGAGAGACCGGTCACAAAATCAGGGTTTAGCCACCTGGTCAATTGGGTTAAGATTCTATCATCGGGTCACATATTTTTCGAACTGGTGATTTCGATCAAGGCTGGGTCCCGAGTCATTCAGGTCACCGGGTCAAGTTTCGAACCGGGTCACCTGCGGTCAGGCTGGTTGGGTCACCAAAAGTTATCAGGTTTCAGCTATGCTTACGAGCATTCTCCAATGAAGACATAATTAAAATAGTAAATATGAAATCACTCCGAGTTGTTACATCATTTTATCTTCTTGCATAATCTTGTTAATGGATATATTCATTGGGAAACTCTATTGCCACAAATAAACTTTTGCGTACCTATGCAACCAACATGAAATTTAGACCTATTTTATGCAAAAAGACACTTAGAATATATTTAGTTCAAAGGTGACTACAACAGAATGACTACAAACTATAATTATCTTCCACAGACATGTAATATTTTTATCTTTGATACCACTTTTAGGGCTCATATTAATAAACGAGTATTTAAGTGTATCAATGCCAGGCATTTCTTAACTATCATTGACAAATGAATATGGTCGTCACAACAACAAAATAACTCTTCTGCAACCTACCGGTTGTAGTTTTATTTAAGGTGTTTGATGGATGGAAGCTATTTTTGAGGTAGTGAGAAAAATCGTTAATATTCTTCAAGAAAGTCAATCCCATGCAGTGGTAATAATATTGGAAACTACTCTCAGTATGAAAAATTAAGCTCCTGCCAAACATATCGCATGTTTAGTGCTTAATTTTAAAGTTACTGTGGCAGCAATGAAGAGAAGATATATTGCAAAAGAATTCTCATACAATATAGACGTTTGAATGTGTGATAATTAGAAAATAAAAATGGAAATAGATAAGAAAAAGAACGGTGGTGCGAAATGAGTGTAAGCAAGTAACAACAGATCGATTCAGAAAATAAATTAGAAAAGCAATGACTCTGTAGTGTAGTGAATTGGTACTGGCGTTCTGCGCTGAAGCTCGCAAGATCGAAACCAATTGCTGTCTTGATGTTTTTCTACAAACTGTGTATTAAGAACTTTCAATACATTCGTGTAGATAAAGATACAACAGTCATCACTTGAACTGAAGGGCATCATGAGTAATCGAGTTACATCAGCTTGTATACAGCATGTTATGGCCGAGTGAGTCTCACTGTCAGAAGTGCTCTCCCTATGCTCTTATCAGTAAGCTTAACGGCTGAATCTTGTAAAATGCCTATTTTCTGTCAAGATCATAGATGAACAGTAATAGCTATAAAGCGGTAATCTCGTTTAGACTTCCTTCAGAATCAAAAAATTACGCTAGTATATAAACGTCATGAATTTTGCAAAAAAATAAGGAAGATATTTTAATTTTAAAACAAGCATTTTTGGCAGCTATACGACCGACTGCTGCAAATTTACAAATCAGACATTTTCTGTCACTTCAGTACCATACTATTATTTTCCGACAAAATACTTCATCAATGAAATATAATCTTCCGCTGTAATTATCATAATTTAGTGACAAAAAATAATAGAAACTCTTCCTAAGCAGTTAAAACAGATAGACCTATATCAAATTATTGTAGAAATACATTTACTTCTCTTCCAAACACCAGTTAGACTTGCTTTTAAAAGAAATAATTAAATAATGCGATTTTTGTAAAACAAAACTATGAAATAATTTTTAACTTTATTTTCAAAATTATTTCAACACAATCACCTTTCTTTGTATTAAATTGATTTCAAATAGTTATTAAAATACGTTGTCAAGTGATGAATGTTAGGAGATTTTCAATTTATTTTTACAACATATAAAACACATTGTAAAAGGTATTTTCTTTGAAAGATGCTATTCAGATCTTATTTTAAAATAATTGTCTGTAATTTGGAAAATGTTTTCGCGCTCTATTTGCTACTTGTGCAGTTCAACCATAACGTTAACACAAATGTAGCAATATTTCGAACTTCAGGAGAGATTTTCTGTTAAATAAAGAGCTTTTCGTCCTACGTATGCTAAGTTTCTTAGCAATAAGATACCCGAATCTGATATTCCTACTTCTGGAGGAGACCCAGCTCCTACGAAAGGGCTTCAAAGGTTGTGTACAACGTGTAAATTTTAGGTGCTGATGCCTCTTAGTTTCTCCACTTGCGGGGCTAAAGTCTGAAAACTCTGAGAAAGATATCTCCGAAACGCTCTGTGCTGCAATTACTCTTCTTGGCGCAGAGTCTTAATAACGAGCGCTCGCTTGTCATTCGCAAGGTTCGCGGTTCGAGTCCTTGTCATCTTACTTTTTCCATTTCCTCTAGAAAATGTTGTGTTACAGTACGCTTTATGCCACTGTTGTGTAGCTTTTTTCTCTTCTATTAGTATTCTTCATTTTTGCTTCATTTATTTAAAATAAGTGCATTGCACTTCATGAATAATAATAATAATAATTTCAACTGTTTATATATTCTTTTATCATACTGTTTCACTTTTTATGTAAACATACAACACAAAAACTGCTAAGCTTGTATATTAACTTATAGTTTAAATAAATGAAGCAAAAAAGAAGAATATGAATGACAAAACGAAAAGCTACTAACATTCATTTGCATGTCAAAAGCATGCTGTAACACAACAGTTGCACTTGTAAACGGTGTGACCAGTGTTTCTTCCAGAAGACTTTGCTTGGGGGGTCTAAATCAAGTCTTGAAGGCTTAAGAAAATTATAAATAATGCATATTGAGTCCCATGTGCTAAAATATAAACTAATAATTTTACTTAAAAATATGTCGTATTTCCATAGTTAGCCTCAAACGAACATGAACAGTGTTTATAGAAAGTGCTATAATATTCGTATTTCAGAATACGCATGAGTAATACAAGTGTTCAAACTAATTCTTTCGGGAGGCTGTTGAAAACCTCGGGGGCAAAGCTCTCCCGAAAATACCTGAAGAAACAGTGGGTGTGGCCCTAAATTGTTCCATTTTGAAACCTGTCCAATTTTAGTGAAATTTATACATAGGAACTTCAAAGATTCCGTAATCTATATTTAAGTAAAAAATAAATAATTCTCGAAATTATGACGGGAGCAACACGATGCATTTTAATTTTAAGATTCCATTTAATTTTCTTTATATTTCGTATCTCAGGGCGCCAATGGTCGCTGAGTGTGGTTCTGAACTAAAGAAATAGGTATCGGAAACTTCTCACTGCGGAAACGTGACAAAACAAAATTTTAAATATTTGATTTCGTGATATTTCATATTTTGAAAATTTAAAAGGTCGCTAAGTTCGAGTTTGAAATAAAAATTTTGAATTACATTATCCAATATGGCCGTAGTCCAAAACGTCTTTATATTTTAAAAAAATCGTTAGGTTTCTAATGTAGAGTCTCTAAACAGCCCTCAGATTTGCGACTTTTTTTTTAAAAAAAAGGTGAATTCTGTAAACCAAGTTGACCATAAACGAAACGTTTTCATTTGAGCAAATATGCAATTCGCGCTAGATGTAACCCAAGACTTTTAAAATAAAATAAATATAAAGAATCAAGTAAACTTGCTTTTCAAAATCATACAAAACTTCCAGAAAATTATTCAGTTATCAAAAATCTAGACAATCTTAAGTTGATTTATAAACTGTAATGTGGCTCTGGTATGGTGTAATTATATACATGTGTAACCCCAAATTTATATGAATATCGTTAGTAGCATGTTACAGGCAAATACAGAATTTCTTTAGGGTCATGTGTTTTAGGATCAGTTGAATTCAGAGCTACCTAGACCTTAGGCGTAATACAATTATCCACTTGTTACATTATAGTGCAGTTTAGTGTATGATTTGCAGGGCGAATGGTCGGCATTTTTCGCTCTCTTGGAATCTCAACCTTAGCTCTGCGTTCCGAAATCTGCCCCTAGCCAAATGCGTCAAATACGGCATTCTAACGTGTTTGAAATATTCTTTCCACTCTCTATAAATTGCATAAATCGATCACTGGGCTGCAGTTACAAAAATAATGTATACGGTACTTTAAAATTCTTTCTCACACTTATTTTTCCACGCTTAAAAACACACGCCGACTACTGATCGTGGGGTCTCGGGTTCGATTCCAGGCGCTTCCAAGGGATTACTTCCAAAGCAAGAGGGTCTGGAACGGTGCCCATCCAGTATCGTGATGCAGTTGGGGAGCTGCTGTGAATAAAAGACAGTGGCGATCACAGTTGAGAGCTTCGGTTCTCCTCTCCCAAACACGTATGGTCAGCGTGGGAGTACTAGACAAGCTCCTCCTTACGGGAGAGTCCTCATCCAGTAGTGGATTGAATTTGGTGTGAATTATAAGCTGCGAGCTTTTGCGCATTAAAGCAAGAGGTAAGAGCATTGAATTTACAATAAAGATGATTGTGTGTATTCTGCAGGTCCTGATCCGAAAGTCCCTGGCAGGGTAAACCGATGGCGGTTGTCTTTGCCTTCAATCGGAAAGAGATGAAAAGTGAATTCCGAACAGTGACTCCGCAAGACTCCCCCCTTCTGTTTAAGTGTCACCCCAAATTCTCGAGAGCACTCCGTTACTTAAAAAATTTTTACGGCCAAAAATCGGTAGAAACCGAGCAAATCTCCACTTACACCCTCCCAACTTTGACTTTACACCCCCACCCAAACTGGAAATTTTGGCGGAATCCCTGACTCCGTACCACTTATATCAACTTGTGTGTTTAGCACACAATGTTAAAAATACCCGACTTTCATGAATTCATTTTCAACTATGTCATTCAAGAATGCGACTTCTATATACATGAAACAGACACGAATGATAAATGAACAGTGCATAAGGAGTTTTGTCTCTTTGTTTCCGTGTAATATGTTTCCCATCGCTCAAGTTATATAAAAGTTTCCTTTCTGAAATTTAACATCAGTTTCTAACTTATTTTCTGGATTGTTCTTAGAAAGCTACAATGGAAATAGTACTGTTACAAATTTATTTAGTGCTAACGCTTTCAAAATTCTTTTAGATTTATTTTTAATTTAATTAAAGTTCGTATTTTAGAAAGCTAACAAGTGTATGCTAAGGCTTAATCAGGATTCTGGTAAAATTTGTCAGGCAAGCTCTGTATTTGTAATGCTCTTCTTACATATTACATGTAGCTTGAGCCAAAGTTGCCTGAAGATCTTAAATAAAATTTGAATTTTATAATCCACGTTTTTAAGTAAAGCGGTTTAGGGGACCTAAACAATAAACTTGTATTTTATTTTAAACAATTTCTTTCGAAATTAAGAATAAATATCTCAAAATTTCAGAAATAAATTGTTCTACAAATATTTCCTGTTATTTTTTCATTATATAATATTTTTCCCTTATGCCCGCATTGCCGAAATAAATGTTTCTTATTACCTTGCTTTGGCGTCGTCCATCTCTAATAAAATATGTCCTATTATAAATGACGTGCATGTTGTGTTGAAGACTATCTTCTTAGTTAAGTAATTAGATATTTTACCCCAATCCCACCTGAAATGACCGCCTGCTGTTCCTAACAGGTAGTTCCGCAACTGATTCACGGGTTTAATACGCAAGATTTGTTGAAAACGTGAGAAATATGTTGGACACATGAGAGCTTCCTGTTTCATATATTGCCAATTCGTAGACAAGCAAAATGCTGATTTTTATCTCTAGCACCAGAAAACGAAAATAAAATATACAAAATGAAATGAAAGTGCAAATCATTGAACATTATAACGCGAAAATGAATGACATAGAAAAGGAATACAAAAATCATAATTCCAAGCTATTTAAGAAATTAGAACCTAGATTGCTTTTGTAGTTCGAACGAGTGCAAATCTATGGTAAAGACTGAGCCATCTACGTGCGTACTAACAAATTGTCAAAATTGATTTGGGAGACGAGAGGGAAAGAACGAGTTGTGTGCTTCTGTTCTACGTTGTAAAATGCGTTTGCTTATTTATTCAACTTAAGAGGGCTCCTCGCTCCAACCTCCTACTTTTTAAAATTTTTCAAAATATTTCGAAAACTAAGAGAACTATCAAAAATGTAAATTCACAGCGCACTAGAACTTACAAATTACTATGAAATACAATGGACAGCAATCTCAAAATCTTGTCCATTGATGAGTGATAGGTTCTCAAAGATTATGACATCATTATTTAATTGAAGTCTCAGTACTCATTAGTCACTAAGACTAATGTGAATTTTCCTAAAGACTTCGAAACATTATGAGTAGCATTATCAAGCTTAAAGCTGTTAATATACAAACTAAAAATACATTTCACTGCAATTACAAATATAACGTTTAGTTATGGGTGAAGAACAAAGGTGATTTTTTAAATGTGTTCAAGTATTATTCGTATAAAAAAAGGAAGTAAAGAGGAATGCGGGGAATCGAACTCATAACCTTCTGCGTAGAACGCTAACTTGCTAACCACTACACCATGGTAAGTATAGTGAAAGTTCTTTTCTCATTTCAGTTACCCGTTAATGTCTACGTATTGAGTATGTTTCTGTTTTATAATTATAGAATAGGATTGTATTTTCTCTATATTATCTTTAATACTTTGTCTGCTATGTAGGAGAAGTATTCTGGAATATACAAACAAAACATATCTATCAAAGAATCTGAGTACAAGTAGTTGAAAGTGTGCATGTGCACTTTTGTGCACTACACGTGTGCATGTGCATTGCAAAATTTTTCATAGTTGGAAAATTCGATGCCAGCGCCTTTAACAAGTGTCATTTACTTTCTTGAAAGATAGTACATATTGTTAAATTTTATTTTTATCGTTATTTTTCTTTATTTTGGTTAATGTTTAAATGTAAAATGGCCGCCATGTACTGAATTTATAACTTATTTGTAAATAAAATAAATAATTTTAATACCACTTTAAACTGATACAAGTCAATTCAAATATATATTATTCCATACCTGGCCAAATTACAAAGAATCTTGCAGAAAGTCATATTGCAAAATACTGTACATTTCCTAGTTAGCCTAGCATACATTGCAACTTGTAGCGAATATCTTATCTGGAACGACAGAGAGTAGTAACTGTCAAACATAGAAGCATTGACACTAGGAGGAATTCCCTTTAGTAAGAGAGACAGGGGGACCCCACGTACACCCCTGATTCATCGCGACTAGTTTTACTTATTTTTCATGGTGTAAATGAAATTTATAGCGATGTCCCCCCCCCAAAAAAAAACTGGTTTTAGACAATATTTGTCGAAAATTTGTCCAAGGCTTTTTTTCACTATATTTCAATGAGCCCGCATGTGCACCCCATTGATGTAAAAGCTGATTGTTTGGATGCAGTCATAATAATGATAGAAATATGGCGACTGATAATTACAGCTTAAATTAGCAATGAATAGAAACCAACTAACTATGCTATCGTGATTCAATTTAATGAATACGACAAAATGTAGAACGGCTCAGATATGTTGTCGAGCAAATGAGTCGTTCACTTGCAAAACCTGTTAAACGCATCATAAACGGAACGGAAAAAATGGGCAAAAACGTTTTACGGCTAAATTACTCAATGAGTATAATTATTTTTTTGTCTTTAAATTCGCAAAATGTACCTGAATCGACTGTTAAAATCAGTATATTCTCACTTAAACCGTTTTTTTTTATTTAGTTTTTACTTAGCAGGTTTTGGTAGTGAACATTCGGCCATCTTGTGAACGCACCCACTTAAATATGCATCTTACACTTTCAAAAGATGTTAAATTAATGTTTGCGATAATGACAACCGAGAGCTTGAATCTTCTAACAGGGTCATTTCTAGTAATATTTGATAATTATGTATAAAAATAATGAAACATCAAAGTTTTGGTATATTTTTGTTATTAAATTTGAAAACTTGTGCTTAGAACAAGGAACTTAAAACACATAATGCGAGTGACTCACGTACATAGCAACAACATGTTGGCATCTGAAACAAACAAACAAACATTTCTAACAAACAAACATCGCATAAAAATTCATGAATTAAAATAAACATAAAATGAAAATAGTCTTGTGAGATGCGAAGTTTGAGAAGTTTAACGAAATTTCGATATTCTGTGCGTCTAACAGCACAAAATAATTTTCTGGGGTAATGTTTGATTTTGCAGGATTAACGTCTATAAACTGAGAGTCGATGACTGCAATTTCAATCTTATTTCTACTGTTTGCATTGTCACTTATTTTAAATAACTAATATTTTACCAGTGTAATAACATAGTTCTTGACACACTTCGGTTACGGTTCAACAAAATCATGTAAATAAACAAGCACTGTTGATTATAGCCACAAGCCGGTTGAAATCAGTGTTGATAATATCATTATCTGCGAAAATCAAAGCTGCCGAAATAAACCTTGCCGAAAAAAACCTGGAAAACCTCAGTCAGGATGGTCGGCCTCTGGTATTTAACTCACGGCCTCCAGAATGCTACGCGAACGCTCTACCATTGAGCTAGGGAGGCTTGGTAATATATTTCAATGAACGTACAGTGCAACCTCCAAACTTTCGGGACCATTCCTTATGTTATAAATAAAATTTATAGTGATGTTTCTAGAAACTTAAATTGACATTTTACCAAAATGGCCGCTATTTTTGGTCGACAATTTGTCAAAGACGTCTTTTTTCCCTTTTTTTTTTTAAAAAAAAAAAGGCACTTGAGTTGATTACAAAATCCAAGGCACCATACGTATGCTTGATACAACCTTACATAATTAAGCTTACCCTTGATTAATGTTTGAATTTTCCTTGCATTACATTCGATCTTTCAATCTTACATCATACTTACGAGGTGTAAACTAGTATGGTTAAATCAAACTTGAAGTCTTGATGAAGGAACATGAATCAAGATATGATCCTTGATATAGTAAAACTGACTGAAGCCTGATTCAAGGTTTTATATGTTACTATATGGGAATATTATGATTCAAAAAAATTCATATATATTTTAGAAATATATAATCGACCCTAGTGTGGCATTCTACAAAGTAATTATGAATATGTTGTAACAAATGACAAATATATAAGTACTTCATCTTGCACATAAATTATGAACTCGCAGTTGTATTGCTATCGTCATTTAAACGCTTTTCTTGAAAATCGATCATTCTGAGCGCGAACTTCATTAATTTTGCTTCCTGTACTAAACCTAGGGATCCAAGAGTGGACATGAAAAGATACACATGTGAACGGCACTCCCCAAACGCGAAAAAATAGTACATAATAATAAATATGTATAAAGTTTCCCCGAATGTTCCCTTTTCTCATCAAAGGAGCGATTTTTTGGTTATGAAAAAAAGTTCTGTTAATCTGCATATGTGCATACAGCTACATCTCTATTAAGGCTTTAAACGTATAAATCCTGTATCAAAAATAAATATTTGTTTTCATTGCGTGTTACAAATTCGTTAATTGAAACGGTGCTTCTGTACTTCGACGAACAGTAATATGCGTTATCTACATTGCATTTACCGCAAGAGAGAAAAATGATAATCTTATTTGATGTATACGTCTATTTCGTGTTTACAGGTAATCCTTTCTAGCTATCGTTTTGGTACGTGTTAGGCAAAAGCCTTGAAGCGTAATGACTTTTATTACGACGCGAATGGGACTCACGAAAAGTGGCAGAATATCACTCTCATCCCCACTCTTTATATATGTTGCTTCTAGAATTGGGAACAAATGCCAGACTTGAACAGTATCGTTTTCCTCACGTATTACAAACAATTTTATGGACACGATAGCATTCAGCAGAGCAGGCCACTTGTTATCGTGTCGCATCGCCTAGCTGCTGCATTACAGTGGGAAAGAGGGGATGGGTGGAAATGTAGCAGTTTGGTGGTCGTGTTCTGGGGCCATTAATTACAGACGTTACCACTCTACATCACACACTCATTTTCAGTCACACAGGGGCATATAAATAAAAAAGAAGCAGTCACACTGACACACACACATTCAGAGACATCCACGCCGTTCGGTAAAATACAGAAGAATGACAGAGGAAATGAAAACAACCAGCAAAGGTGAACACAGATACAATTCAAAATAGTTTCTCTTTTGACTTAAAAACAAAGCCTTGGGCTGAAGGGAAAATTCAACTGATACATCGTTAGTATTGCCATGTCATTGCCTTGTTAGCCATTGAAATTGGAGAAGCAGAATACAGATCATACTTCTTAACTCATAACGAGCACTAATAACGTATCTAGTTCCTTATTGGGCCCTCGATGAGGATATGCGCATATTTACTATTTAATTTGTACAGAATAGTATTAAAAAAGTGACGTAAACATAAAAACAATTAGGTAAATGATTTCCTCCAAGCAAGTTTCTAATATAAAAGTAGTGTTTTTATATTACAATGCATTCATCTTTTGCGATGTTTACGTCATTAAGTTGAGTCTGTCGCTATCATTTAATGTAATGTTTTAGAAACAAGTATCCTTACCATAGATACGGGAAATGTTTCCTGATGGTAACTTTTGTGTACATCAGGTTTGTTTAAATCTGGTTCTTTAGCATTGAAGTTGCAAACACTATTTTTTCTACAGTCATTTCCTAGAATTGTTGCAGGCCTTTCAGTGTGATAATTAGCTCCCCGTGGACAAACATATCGTTAGCTAGTGAATTACAATAAGTCTGCTGTAATGGAAAACCCGGTTGCTGGTAAGTGTATGGAATTTAGTATTTATTTTCTATGAAATTGATTTTTTATTAAAAACTTTATACTAGTGTATTGAAGGTAAATGTATTATGAATTCTTGAAAGCAGTTTCCTGCTGAATGTGACATCTGTTTTATTCAACAGAATTTTATAAACTTTGAAGTGCACTAATGTGCACATCAGGTTCCAAATAATAAACTGGGCCAATTTGTTGCTTTCATTGACATACACATATGTGAACGCCAGGTTCTAGTACATAATATGATTCTCACTGATCTTTTGTAATAACATTACATTTACTGTCGACTTTTATAAATAAAGTTTCTTTGTTGTATCACAACAAGCTATAATTATTTATCGAAAATCTAACATATATAAATTGAAACATAACCATCATAAACGAAAATATATTTTATCATTAGAATTCGATCTTTTCATTCTACATTGGTCTTTTTTTGTTTTTTCTTACAATAATAGCTTCATTACAGTAATAATTTAGATTGCTTCTTAGAAACAGTGGCGTACCTAAGGATCTGAGTCAAACTAATACAAGTGTAAAAATTTTAATATAAATATTGTTGTAGAAATGATGGGAAAGTCTCACTTTGGAGGTAAATTCAGCGAGTATTCTCTAGTACAAAACGATACGCTTTTATGTCACCATATGTTTTCTTCAAATCCACACATGTGGAAGTGAACCTGAGTGGTTTCGACCCCCTTCCTTTCCCTTTTTACTTCTTCCTTCCTTTTACTCTTTGAAAAAAAAAAACATACGATTGCCTTTCGCTTCTGCCATCTGCTTCGGAGAAAGTGGCAAAGTCGGAGAAAATTTCTGTCCTGAATCTTTCTGGCGGTGATGTCAATGTTTGGTTAACCGCAGCTGATAGGGGTTCCGGCTCCTTTGCAGAAGGCTTTCATGATCTAGACCCTACAATATGCCACTGTCTATAAAAACCAGACAGAAAAGAATGCGACAAACTAGGAAAGATTCCTGGGTTTTCAATAAATAGCGGCCGCCCAATCACACAAGGTTGACAAGAGACCAAATACGGTAGAAATGTTGAGTAAATAACCGTCGCCAACTCTGCTTTCTAATTCGGTCTGTCGCTAATCTAGAGCACGGTCTGGCCCGCAATATCTAGAGCCACCCATTGAGGTATGAGTGGGCGACACGACACGCATAAGCACAACATGCCAGCTGTACTTTCTGGAGCCTGTGCCACCATCGCCGCTGCTCGAGCAGACTCAGGGTCCAAGCCCCGTTACCGGCAATCAACTTCCTTGGACCTTTGTTCGTTATGTTAGGCGTTCTTTTCAGAGATGGTGAGTTCTAGATGTACGTCGACCCTTGATTAGAACCTGTGTATGCATGGGTCAGTAAAACTCCATTTTATTGGAATAGCGTATGTCGTTTATATGTCATAGTGCTCGTCAGATCCCTACACCTACCTGTAACTATATTTTAAGCCTGGGGAGTACACCCAAGTGTCCTCCACCTTCAGGTAAGGTTTTCCTCAGTCGCACCAGACGAACGCTGGAATGATATTCAGACCTCAAAGAAGTAAGTCTATAAGTCAGTATTGTGCAGGCGCCGCGTAGTGAATATTTTTTCAGTTTATCGTTTTTGAGTATTAGGTAGAGGTCCTCTTTTACTTTTCAACACCCACCCACCCTGCGTAAGTTTTCTATGATTTTTACGGTTTGATTATGTTTCTTAGTTTTTTAAGTGTTAAGATAATTTCGTAGTTATGTATGTCGTCAGCAGATGGGAGCAGCGACGTCTTTAGATCGCCCATTTTAACTAGATCTCGAGTAAAACAGCACGAGCATTTAAAGGCTCAATTGCTAAACATCTTCGAATCATTTACCCCTTTTCCAAGACTAAATGTCAACTTTTCACATTTTTCCTAATAAAAATATGATTTTTTTTCTGCCTTTCAGCCAGCACAAATAAAAGCGCAAGCTTATCAGTTCTTTCACTATTCTTGAAAATGAGCAGATGTGTTCCTCTTAAAACATTTTAACACAAACGTACGGTAAATGTATGACTTTAAAGGTATAATCTATGACTTGTATGCGCTCTCTAACAGATACTTCATAATAACTTTAATTATCTAAATCATATTGCAAATTATCCTTTTAACCTGATGCACACAAAAGTGCACGTCTCATATTTCAATAAATATATGGTATAGCATCAAAATAACACTTGCAAACATAATACAAATATTTTTCAAACTTTAAATCAGGGCTCAAAGGGTTAACATTCCAGTGTAGTTGAAGACCTAAGCATAATCCCTTGCATTAGTCTGTCAAATGAGAGGCCGTAGTTCAGTTGGTGGAATGTTGAATTATCGATCGGAAGGTCCTGGAAACGATCCCAGGGATCTCCCATCCTGACTGAAGCTTTCGAAGATCCCATCCTGAAGATCTCAGGGATTTTCCTTCAGTCATACCAGGCAAATGCCGGGATAATATCAAATAACTTCGCCCTGCTGACTACCTTGCAACATCCTCTCTCCCCACCCCATCCCGACCTGAGATTGAGATAACTAAAGACCATAAATAAATTCAAAATTCATTACTGCTGAATCCTTAAGAATATTTCATATATCAAATTTGGCAGAAATGAGTTAAATCGTTCCTTCGTCTTGCTTGAATGTATGTTAGACTAATAACTAAGCATCGTCATCATGTAAACGGCAAATATTTAACCCCAGTAAATAACCCCAATATTTATACACATATCTTTTAGATAATTTTTCAATATCGTTTTGTCAGCTTTATCTGGAATCTGATCAATCATTCCCACTCAAAATTCACAGTCACAGGCAAAATTTCGGTAAGTCATATAACCCACCAATCTGTCCTATATCAAGTTTTTAATACCACTCTGGCAAAAGGTTTAAAAAAATAATAAAATGAAAATGGTATGTTCATAAACAAAATAAAAGCGGTATATGCAAACAAATTAAAAAAGTGCCATAACGAGACAAGAACATTCTGGAAGCTATAATATGAATTAAAGTTGAAGGTGTTATAACTACACTCAAATTTCTGAAGGTTTGACGAGACATCCAGTGTTTCGGTTTTCGATATTTTACTACAAGTCATATAAAAAGCGTTATATCAGATTTGGGTAAGACATAGTCGAAATATGACAGTAACTAATAGGTTAGAATTTCAAAGGTCGGAAATAGAACATGGTAACGAAAAATGGCATCATTATTACACAATACATATAAAATGAGTCTTTCATGATAATTGGTGATTATTATCATTAAAGATATGCATTTCAGATACAGGCTATCTCAAAAATAGTAAAAGTTCGCGAAAACATAATGACAGAGTTGTGCAACCTAACCTGACTCTCCTATTCTGAACTTTCACCTTGTAGCTTCAACTCAGGACGGAATAACCTGAAAAAAAAAATCGAGCACAGCCACGCTAGGCGTTCTGTTGGTTAGGAACCTCGTTAGTCGCAGTGACACATACGGTTTGAATTCGCGTGTGTGAAGTTAGGCCCCCAAATGTTTGGGCCAGCCGAGATTTTCTTTGGGCCAGTTAGAACTCAATTTGCGCTGGTTGGGCTAGCAACTTTCAGCTTTTGGGCTAGTCAAATATAGGAGATAGGGGTATCCAAATTTGAGGGGCTAACTTCACGCTAGCCCCCCAAATGTTTGGGGTAGCCAAGATTTCACTTGGGCTGGGTAGGACTCATGTTACTTAAAGATTGTTCTCTCCCGTCCGCATCAGTAGGACTTCTGGATCTTCCAACTCTACCGAAGCAGTACGTGCGTTTCGTCACAGGACGCTGTTGGTACGTGCCCCATTAGGTCCCGCCGTGGATCTATCTTAAGTACTCTTTCTACTCCTCCAATTGTAGCAGTTTTGAGTTCTTCGACTGAAAGACCTCTCTACAACTGTTGCTGGCGTTCGACAGTAACTACGTGACCGTCATAATAGTGACAAACTACAAACAAAACTGAAGATCCTAGGTTCCAGTCCCAATCCAGATATTTTAAATGTTTTTCCGACACAGGTGTGATCTTTAACAAGACAAGTTTCTAGCAGTCTTCAAACAGTCTTCTTTCTTGTATCCTCTTAGATATCTCAGCAACCTTGGTTGACTCTCACATTTATCACTCAGTCTCTTCTTGTTATACTACACATTTATCGTAGCATTCTCAATTCGGTGACATCTAATCTCTTTTCTTGTGCTTTCTTTATTGGTCATGTTTCTGCTCCGTACATCATTTCTGGTCTAGCCACTGGTGTATAAATCATCCCTATGTTCTTCACCCTGATCCTGCGGTCGCAGAGAATGCCACATACTTTCTTTCAATTTCGCCATCACTCTTGTATTCTGTGTGTTATTTCAGAGTCCAAATCGTCATTCCCAGTAACAAATGAGCCTAAATATTAAAATAAATTTTCACTTTACTCAATCGTTCTTCTTGTAACATCACTTCTCCATTTACTTTTCCGTTAAACTCAAGATACTCAGTTTTCTTTCTACTTATCTTTAGGCCTCTATCTTCCAGATACTTCCTCCAACTCTCTACTTTCCTTTCAAGTTCTACCCTATTAGTATTGTATGGTGTCAGACATCTCTATTAGTAAATAAGGGGTCTTCTTCAATAAAAAAGTATCTTTAATGCAACAGTTTGTTACTTCAAGGCGTTCTCGCAAAACTGGAGACGCCGACACGGATCATCTTCGTTCAATTATTGAAGTACCTAGCACTTGTCGCTTGTATTGCTGCCATTTTGTTTATTGAGGACACAAACAACTGACTGAATCAAATCTAATCGATAATGTAAAATTCCTGGAGGGACTTCTAGCCACCCAAGAGGGACTTCTAGCCTATTTGGCTACTTTCGTCCTTTGTTTTATTTTCTGATTAGTGAGAAAACTCTTTAAGTAATGTAGTAAAGAAATAGAAGTAGTTGTAGTAGTAATAACAATACTTGAATCACCATTTGAATACTTAGAACTGATTCTTAGACAGTTATCATGCAACGGTCTCCCACCGACCTTAATTGTCCTGCATTACTTCCCATCTGATTTACAGGTGAAGATATTCCGAGAACGATCGTGCGTAAAGAAAGTAGCATTTCATTTCTGGGTGATGTAAGCTTTCCAGAAATAGATTGAAAAAATATAGTATAACAAGGTGAAATAACAACGTAAGAAAAAAGCTGAATGTTTACTTGAATTAATAGCATAATTAATTTAGTGCATTCAGACCCTAACCGAAAGAGTGAACAGTTCCAGAAAATGCCAGTAATACTGCTATAGACTATACAGACTCATACAACCATATACCACTTTTAAACCAGCATCAATATGTGAATACTGCAGGTCTTTATAAGTAGACAAGCTCTATTAAGAACATGGGGCGTGCCCCATGGAAGTTTTGGAACCACAAGCCCCAAAATGCAGAACATTTTGTATCTGAAATTTCCTCCTGATGAAGAAGCAAAACAAAAAAATTACTAGTAAGCACGTTAATAGAACAGGTGGCATAGAAAATATGTTAGCAGTGACATTGGATGTTCAAAATAATGGACTTCATCAGCTAAAACAAAAGAAGGGACGATTGGCATAGTGCTGTATATCAGACACCAATTCACAATTTACAAAAATGCAGTAGAAGATTTTACAAACTAGATTGTGTCTAATCGAGAATGTGTTAGAAAATAATCTATCTCTGATTATTAGGAGTGTCAGCGATGTGGATGCAAGGGAAAATGAAATTAAGACAAATGTAAATGGAAGAATAATGGAGAACTAAGTAATTCCAAGTTTCACGGTAGTTTAGCATGCCTTACTAAATAGATAAATATTATTAATTATTTCTGAGAATATGGTTTGATGCCTACAAATTAGCTAAAGTAACTAAATATACACAGTTTGTTTTGTTAAAGCCATATTTTGTTTTTAGTTTCTAAGGCGAATCATTTATCTTTTCCTTAATGCATTTTCATTATTTGAAAAAAAAACCATTAAATATTTTAAACTCGATCTGTACCACATAAATAACGATATGCAATACTTAAATATTATAAACATGGTATGGATACTCAAAGTTGTTTTAGAAATATTACCACATATATAGTACGATATTTGTTGAGTTGCAATTATGAAACACATTACGTAAATGTTGGTTATTTGCTGTTTATCAATTTCAGCAAAACGCATTGCAAAAATGTCAAACAAAACGGTAAAATTAATGAATTTTACAATCATTTATTGGGTTAATCATTAAATTTTGAAACTTTAATTAATTAGTACTGAAAGTTAAAAATCTATAAATATTTTTTACATTGTTGGCAAATATGAACAGCTTATTGTGCATACTTTCTGCATTTTGCAAGTAGAATACTTTGTTCAATTAATGAATAATCTAAATGACATGTATGAAGATAAAATAGAAATGGTTGAACATAAGTTATTTCTATAACCGACAACAGAATAATTACTTCCCTACATCAATCTTCTATCGATGAAAACAGAGTCTTGTTTTTCTCAAATAACATAATCTGCTAAGATTTACCGAATGTGAGGTAGAGCAGAAGAAAATGTAGACGAACATTTAATGGAACAAGACCAAGTTAAAACTTATATACATATTTCTACGATCATCTCTTTACTAATTTACATGGTGAATTCAGAAAATTGTATAAAGTACATTTTCAGCTTATAGTATTGAATTCATGAGAAATGATGCTTGTTTATATAATTTTGTGCTTCATATCTGAAAATTAATACATGTTGAGAGCGAAAAGATTCATGAATGTTTCGGGGTTCTACGTCTCTGTCTGAATAGTTTTCATAACTCTTTGCCTACAGCCACTATTTCAAGGAATCATTTGTTTCACTCCGTTACTCTCAGCCACATAAAAATTCTTAGAATTATTGCATCGTTGAGAGTTTCTTGTGAACAGTTTTTCACATTGTAATTCCTCGCATCTTTTATTGCCTCTGTGGGGATAGTTTCTCGTAACTGGATAGCAAAATCAACAAAAAGACTTTTTATGGCACTCTGAGTAAAAAAAAAGAAAGATCTTGCATTAATCAGAATTTTTAGGAGTAAAATTCAAAATCTGCTACGTCCACATGTAATAACGCTTCCCGTTGAAATAATAAAGAATTTAAGTTATTCTGTGACTAGGTCTAAACTGTCATCTTGACTGGAGACGCACCAACACTAAATATTTTATGGCATGAACGCCTTTTCAAAGAGAGAAATATATTTTCTAATCATTACTACCATGGGTTATTTTGGTGTGAACAAACACATATATTTTGCCTTAATAATAACACATAACAGCGGTGTTAATTTCTGCTATGGGTATGATTTGAGTATTACCAAAAAGGTAATATAAAGTTATTAGAGGCTAAAGTGTTCCATTTATCTCTTTTCAGACTTCCTATTATAGCTAAATCAAATATCGTGCTGTTTCTACATGTGTTCCTATACATATGGAAAGAAATATTTGTGAGCTATTATTTTACGTGTAAATCACAAGAAACGACACAAAAATTTAAACTGTTAAAGTTTTTTTTTAAAGTTTTTTAACTCTTACATCTTCAACTTACGACCATGTAAATTTGACAGTAACACTACGATAACAGCTTGACGAAATATAGGATTCATAGTAACAAAACGGGTGTTAAGCGACACACTTCGGTCTTGCCGTCTCTATTTTAATTCGTAAACGAACTGGTATACAACGACCATATTTTGTGACTATTTCTTACCTGTGTTAAAGGAGATAGAACAGTTACATATTTTTATTTACTTGCTTCTCAGTTCTTGATTATAGTCCCAATGCTTGCCTATCACTCAACAAATAAGTACGACGTGAATTGATGGGAATATGCTTATATTTTCTAGTAAATTTATGGAATTAATTTTATACATTGTAGCTGCAGTAGTTATTTTATGAATTGTTTGTCCCTGCTCTTACGTCGTAAATATAAAGTCTCAATTTTAAAGTATTCACACCAATATTCATAACTGTGATAATAATATAACCTTATTCACAACTTTGATAACCTTAATTTAAAGCATGCGATTCTAATAAAAGCACTTTTGTACCAATTCAACTCTGTCAGACGCCGGTTTTGTGCTTCGACACCAAATTGAGCCTTCATACTCGAGTTTGGATCTTATAAGAACCTTGTAGAGTGTCAAATATGTTTGTTGTCTAGTTAAATCACCCCACTGGGAAAAAACAAATCCAATTTATTTCCTGGCTTCATTTATAATGTTTTTAATATGATCATCATATTTTTGTTTACTATGAAATTTAACTTCGAGGTCCTTGAGTGTATTCTCTCTGCTAATTTTATTATTCATGTAATAAATTCATTCAATTCACCAGGTAATTTGTTTTGAGAGTGTAACTTATTTGGCCCGTCTTCTTAATGGTTATTCTCATTTTATTTTCGAAACACCAACTTTGACTTCACAAATATCTTTTTGCATTTTCATCATATCGTTATTGTTACTGATACGTCCTAATAATTTTAGATCGTCTGCATAGAGCAGTGGGGTTGTATATGATGCCCTTGTACATGATCATTTATATAAATATTAAACAAAAGAGGCCCAAGTGATGACCCCTGCGGAATGCCATTAAGCATGATGGCCTCAGTGGATAAAGATTCGTTGACCTTAATCTGGAATGATCTCCCACTTACGTAATTTAAAAACATTTTTATGTAGTTAGGAGCTAGAGCAATTCCATTTAATTTGTGTAGAAGCAAGGAATGATTGACTTAGTCGAAAGCTTTTGAGAGATCGAAATACATCACATCACATTGGCTTTTTGCAGACCGATTCTTGTATTAAATGGGTAGCTTGACATAGGTTCGTTAAGGTAGATTTAGCAGGAAGGAACCGTATTGTTTTTCGTGGAATATTGATTTTAAGTTAAACTGGGGATATTCAGCTATTATGAACTCAAGAATTCTGGCGTAACCACTAACAAGTAAACCTTACGTTTGGATGAATCGACTTGCTGCCCGAGACACATGTGATAGAATGTCAGGGAAGTTTTAGGTGCAAAGGTCAAAGGGTTTAGGAGATACAGTCACTAGAAGGTGTGACATCATCAATTGTTTTTGTTCACATTTTGGTCATGCGAAAAAGCATTCCAAGTGATAGGAAGAAAGTCCTCCTGTTACTTGATTTGTGGGGTACAAACAAAGATGATAGTCTTTCGTCACAGTGTGTGCCAGAAGGCTTTGAATTAATACCTGGTGGATGTACTGGCATGATCCAACCTCTAGATGTTCACTTCTTCCGTCGATACAAAGCCTTTGTTCGTTTCATCACTGATACAGCAATAACAGGAAGTGACGTGAATATTTGGCATTATGACAGCTTGATACTTCAGTCGTTCACAATTTACCAGTTCAGTGCTCCTCATTTTCGCTACATGATTCGATTCGCTTTCCATAAGGCTGGATACTTGAATGAGGAACCTGGAATTTGGATCGCTCCTTACGATTACTGCTTTGACGGATCTGTGAACGACAAATGTTTCAAGTGCGACTTGATTGCGTTTATCAGGTGTGCTCACTGTGAACAGAGTATTTGTATGAGGCATGCACTATTTTCTGAAGTGCACATTGATTGTCGTCATTGGTAACTTTTCTATGAAATAACAAAATCACTTCGGCTTTGCAAAACAAACAACTTTCTCTTGTGTTTGATCACTTGAATCTGCTGGAGACACGAACATAATCTAGTTTAGAGGAAATAATAGGTTTAAGACTTCTCTTATGTTTTGGACTACGTATTACGACTATAACATGTACCTCCATGTGACTTTCCAGTGGATGTATCTCCTAAACCCTTTGAGCTTTGCACCTAAAACTTCCCTGACATGTTGAGTACACTTAGTACTACTCTATCACATGTTTTTCGGGCAGCAACTCGATTCACCCAGATGTAAGGTTTACTTGTAAGGATGGAAATAGGCCTGCAATTTTCCAACTTTAACTTAGAAACACTTTTACGAATATTAATGATTAGAGCTTTTTTCCATATTTTAGGGTAATATCCCTCACGTAGCGAGCTGTTATAAATGAATGCCAGGTAAGGTGCTAGGAAACTACAGCGAGCTTTAATTATCCTAAATTAAGTATATTATCAGCACCTACGCTGGACCTGTCCTTTAATATTCTTGCGGCATTTAATCCATCATCTTCTGTAATACACGGTATACCAAATGAATTGATCTTTGGATTCTCTGTTTCCTTTCTTTTATATTCATCACCATTGTGAGAGAAATTAGCTCCAAAGTGCTCCCTAAAACATTCACTGATTTTTTCACAATTTTCTAATAGCAATTGTCATTAACATTAATTATTGTTGCACCTTTGTACTTATTATGTCTGTTGAAATGAAACTGAAATTAGTTCGAATTGCCTATCAAACTGTTTTCCAAGGCTGACAGATGATTATTTGCTTTGACTATTCTGTATTGCTTTTGACTTGTGATTTCAGTTCTGCGTATTTTTTATAACAATACATGTCAACAGACTTCTTATATTTTATAAAAAAATCGAGCTTTTTTATTGATGAGAGTCTTGAGTTCTCTGTTCATCCAAGGATCTCTAAATATCTTATTATTACATATACTAAATCTCTTTTTAGGAACGTTCTCCTCGAAACTGTCATATATATGAGTACACAAGCAACTTATACATCCCTGTACATCATGTTGATCAAACCTTAACACCTTTTTGCATATAGTTTTAAAATCATGTACTATAGTGTTAATATATACCTTGATGGAAGCAAAATTGTGTATTAATCACTTGCGAAGGAGAAGTATTTGCGTCAGAGTCACTATTTACAACCTCCATTAGAATGCAAAGGGATGACGATACATGACTTCTTAAATTAAAGGGGGAGTTTTAGTGTAAATTGCTCGTCCTTAATATTAGTTAGAAATAAATCTAAATTATTTGCCTGATTAACACTTGAATATGAATTATTTAATTGAGTTAGGCTAAGAATAGTAGTGAGCTCTAATTGTGCCTCTGCTTTGTTTTTATTTAAAACAATATTGACTTTGATTTTACGTGTTAACCAATTGATACCAGAAACATTGAAATCACCTAACAAAATAAATTTAGTTCTCTTATTTATAAATGTGTCTGTAAACCATCTACAATAGGCGTTAAAAAGCGTATGTTTCAAATTTTGTTGCAGGTAGTGAAATGCAATTAGTTATGGCAAGTTACCCCTACCTGTTATGTAACTAATACTTACATCTAGATTACCAATAGGCACTTTCATTTGCTGAAAATTAAATTTTGTATTTACTAGAAGACAACATCCGCCTCCTATGATTTTGGTGTTTGATTCTCTGTCAGTTCTAAATACATTGTATTTTTCACTTAAATGCGAGAAATACTATCTGTCTTTTTTAAAATATGTTACTGCCACAATATCATAGTTATTACAATTGATTTCATCCACAAGATTATCGATTTTTGTGTTCAGTCCTCTAACGTTCTTACAGAATGTGCTTATTGTGAAGCTACTCATGATCGACTTCATTTGTATTCTGTCTGTTCCCTTGTATTGTTCCCTTCTGTCTCTAATAATAATACAAAGGAGGGAAGATAAAGAGAGATGTCAAAGTACGAGTTAAGGTGTTCGTTTTATGTAGCAGTTGGGTTTTCTTAATAGTCCATCCCGTTCGACTGTCCCTAGATAAAAATGGAAGAAACATACTACAACTCCAAATGCAATAAAATACTACATGTTAACATATTAACAAAAATGTCTGTGCTTCTGGAAAATCATTTAGAGCAGCTTTCTGAAAAGTCAAGATAGCAGTTTACAGAAACTCTAATTTCTTGATAATTGGCATCATTTTGGGTCTGTATTTGTCCCGAGCGCAGATTCCAACCGGAAAATATGGTTTTAGTGGAGAGAAGTGAGTGATCTGACTTTAGAAAGAAAACTCTTGGATGTATTACTCATAACACGTACGTGTAACCGGTGTTACAACATTTGTGTTACACGATAATCAAAATATTTCAGTGTTAAAATGAAATAAATCAAAAATAATATTTTTCAGTACAGAAGAATACTATTAGCATTATTACTGTTTTCTATTAATCAAAATAATTTTCCAGGGCTATATAGTTTTAACTTACATAGTAAGCCCAAAATTATGACCTCAAAATTCATATTGTTTGATAGCTAATAATGCCTATACTTTCCTTGTATACTGAAAATGATTCTTGACGTAGATCCTTTTAGCATTAAAGGATTCAAAATGTTGTTTGTTAAAATTTGAGCATGTGTTATACACGAGAACGGAGTCATAATGAATTCATATTCAGCTTATCTGCGTACATTGTAACTTTACTATGAAATTTAGTTATACACGAAGTCATTAAAGAAATAATTTTTAAATGTTGATCGTGGGGGTGAAAGGAATAATGCACACAACTTTCAAGGAAGCGCATAATCAAACCAATTAATTTGGTTTCCTAACTTAATTAATTTTCCTACAAAGATTATTTTAACTACAAAACACAAAGACATCTATATTAATTATAGTGTTGGACCTAGTCACTAATTATGTCTCCAATTATAGGGACTGTAATTACTAGAATATTGATAAAATGCACTTACGGTAATTGTTTAAAGAAAAGAAGTCCTTAGGGCTTACCTTTCTATTAGAGTGACGAGAAATGTTCCTGTGTGTAGAGGGTTATATCAATTAAAAACTAATAGGTTCGATGTCAAATTCAGTAAATGAACTAATGAATGTTCTGGAGAAGTGGAGAGCGGAAGGTTGAGATGAGTATTTGTTAAGCCTGACCTCACCAGGAGACAAGCATGAGTGGAGTGGGGGGAGGGAATTTCTTGCACCTAGGAATGGGAAAGAGAAAAGGAGAGTAAGAGTTATAGAGGCAGAGGGATGTTTGATTCTGGCAGCTGTTGATTGATCTACCAGTTAGGGCACATCCGGCTCCGGCGTTGACTTCGCTGCAGATAGTTTTCCCCAGAAGATCTCGTTCCTTTTTTTCTCTACTCTCCTCGCTTCCAGTTTTTCTCGTGTTATTGGACCAGCCAACTGGGAAATATTGAAACTTGACAGCAGGGAAGGAGAAGGGAGAAATGTGATGCTTCTAACGCTGCATTTTCAGGGTGGAAATATTTTGTCAAGAATGCTGTTCATTCTCTGGTGGATTCTGTTTTGGGTCATGCATTGCATACGCACTGTAGCAAATGTTGCAGACTGCACTACAGAATGTTTCATTGGTGATATATATATATATATATATATATATATAAGCAGATTGAAGTTGTTTTATATGCAGGGTGTCTGAAAACCCATCTATTATGAAGGAAAAATTTTATTACTAAAAAAACGAAAATTGGGATAACTAAATTGGGTATCTTTATGGAATTGTAATATTTTACAACTTCTAGCGCTGATTAGACTGACCTGTACAAATCGGAAGTTGTATTTTTAAATGGAACGTGGTACTTTTTAAATCAGATTCTGATTTTAAGTCAAAAAATATTGAAGTTTAATCTGAAATGTTTTACAACAAATGATCTTGAAGATAAGATAAAACAGAATTAATTATACGGACTATAGCAGCAGTATTACTTACTCCTGTCACGACCTATGGACTTGAAATTATTTTGAAGGTGTGACGAAACGATGAAATCTAATTGCTGAGCGATCACCATATATCCATTTTTAAAAGAAGGGGTAAATGTTTATTAGAAAATCGAAAATTGATATAGCTAAATTGGGCATGTTCTAGCGAATGGTGCTGAGCAGAAGTGACCTACCGAGACCGAAAGTTTTACTTTTTAAATAGAACGAGATAATTTAAAATTATATTCAAAAACTATGTTAAAATTTAAGAAACTTTTCTGTAACACATTTCCAGCAAATATCTGTCTTGAACGTGAACTTATTTTTAAAATGTGGTCTCTGAGCATTTAGCTTTTCGACACACTTACAAAGTCATTTTTTTTTAATGTGGTCTCGGAGCATTTAGCCTGTCGTAAAAATATTTCAAATTAAACTTTATTAATTTTTAACGTAGAATCAAAATCTGAAATAAAAATTAGTATGTTACACTTAGAAATATCAACTTTCAGTTTAAATCGGTCACTTCTGGTCCTTACTTTGTGGTTTAAAGTAGATTCTAGGATGCCATATCAAAATAAAGGTTATTAAATCAAAACGAACTTACATAGATTTATAAAATATGCCACTAGAGGCACTACTGGCTCCCTTATCTATGTGTTTTTTGACTGCCAACGTAGAGGAAGTTGACCGTTTATTTGTTTTCCAATTTTGTAAAAAAAGCGAGTCTTCTGCTGCGTGAGATTTTGTTAATCACGATAATTTTATGTATGAATACAACTCAGAATTAGCATTAAAGACTAAATTAAGTATGCTCAATCGGTCGCATTCATTTCGTCGACAATCATTTTGTCGACAGATCATCTTGTCGACACCACTTTGTCGACAGATCATTTTGTCGACAAGTACGTTTCGTCGACAATTCATTTTGTCGACAAGTACGTTTCGTCGACAGATCACTTTGTCGACAGGTACGTTTCGTCGACAGATCACTTTGTCGACAGGTACGTTTCGTCGACATCTCATTTTGTCGACAGGTACGTTTCGTCGACAGCTCATTTTGTCGACAGGTACGTTTCGTCGACAGCTCATTTTGTCGACAGGTACATTTCGTCGACAGATCACTTTGTCGACAGGTACGTTTCGTCGACAGCTCATTTTGTCGACAGCTCATTTTGTCGACAGGTACATTTTGTCGACAGATCACTTTGTCGACAGGTACATTTCGTCGACAATTCATTTTGATTTTTGTGGACAGGTAAGTTTCCTCCAGTAATAATTTTGTCAATATGTAAGTTCATCAACAGCTAAAATTTTAGACTATTCATTTTGCCTACAGCTAACTTACGTTACGGGTTTGTAACGGGAAATTAAATTGATATTCATGTAGCAACCTAATCACCAAACTAACTGAATTTTTATTTTTTTCAATTTTGTATACGTTTTACTCCTTTTCTCAATTTCGTATTTTACAGTGAAGGGTATCGAGAGAAAACGAGGAATGTCCAGTTCTAGCAATTTAGAGCTGTATAGCTCATTCTGTTGGGGAAAATTGAAACTACAAAACTGTCAAAGAACGAAGGAAACCACTTCTAAATGACCACAGGAGACAATATTACCTTTGTCAAGCGATTAAGGTATTCAAACTTGATTTTCTCAATAAACCTGTTTTGTGACATTTCTTGTTTTCTCCCGTTACTCTTCAAGTATTGTGTAGACTGCGTACGTGGTCAATAGATGAACATTGTCAGTGTTAAATAGGAAATCAAGTCATCGTTTGTCTTTGTTATTATTTTGACAAGTTTCGACCCAATTCCTTAGAACGTATTTTGCTGTAATCTCCTGAGCATATTAAAATTTACATTCTCAAACCTAGTTTCTCTTTCAAAAGTGTAAATTAACAACACTGCTCGAAGTGTAATAAAGGAATCTTGTCTTGTAAACCAATTATATGCAGTAAATATTTATGTCACATAATGGTTTTAGTTTGTTGTGGAGTATCATGAGCAACAAATTTACTAAATAAAAATAAAAATTTTACTGCTCGATGTTAGAAATACATGCGTATTAAATACACTCTGTTAAAGCACAACACAACGTTTCGATTACGTCTGTAGCCTTTATCAAGTGTACAGAATATTTTTTTTCATATGTGAATACTTATTGTTGCTAGACCATATTTATTTGTTTGATAAGAACGTTTTTTTTTTCTTTAATTCTATACATGTTGATGACGGTTACCCATTCTTGGTTTAAACTTCCGTATTCGTTTCCATTAACATTATTCGGAATGTAGCAAATGGGATATCCTTCTCTATACTCAATAAAAGAAGCAGGAATGATCTATGTGTGCGTCTATGTTGAAGCACAGTAAAGAACTAACGTCATTTAGTCCAGTTTCCGATTTGTACAATTTCCAGAGAGGGTGTGGTGGGATATTTTCTCAGAAAGTAGAATACCGTTTTTATCCCTTCATATCCCAGACTTGGAGGATATTTCAGAAAGCAGAGTCAGGGAAGAGTTTTGCAGAGAGGTGGAAATTCCATCCATCCCTCGCTACAAATCGAACACTGATTTAGTCATTACTGCTGAACAGCAGATTAATTAAAAAAGGAATCTATCACCACTGCAAGAGGTATTTGTTTATTATCTTTGAAAAATCAATAAAAGAATCCACCGACGAAATATCATCCTTGAGATATAGAGTAGTGACCAACAAGTAGAAAAATCCTTAACAATTCTCGACTCCAGATGAAACTTAAATTATTTTCTTTAAAAAAGCGCATAGACTTATTTCTAACTAATAATGTCTATTTCTTTCCTAGGCTCAAAAAAAAATATTATTATTTCCTAATTTCTTAATTTAGTTGGTACTAGACTGTGCTACCACTTAAGCGGTCTCTTTAGGGTGTCGCTTTCTTTCCTACTTTCTTTCCATCATTCATGTCTGTAGCTTCTTCGAGATAGTGGCTAGGTCTAAACGATTCCACTAACTGCGTCAAATTCTAAGACAATTTTCACAAACGACATTATTTTCAAAACATGAAAATTAATTGAAGTCCTGAAATTTAAGTGACTTCATTATTTATTACCATTTCGTAAATATTGATTGGGTCTGCAATCTGTCGAATTCTAAGATTTTGATTAGTATGTAATACATTTCAAAAACATGAAAATTAGTCCGAATACGAAATTTCCAAACAAAAATAACTTCCAAATTTGTTTAAAAATTAAAATGGGTTCGAAATTTACAGTAAATTCTAAAACCGTATTAGCTGATACCA
>JAGDQP010018523.1:23581-36406 GCA_022664845.1 Lepisma saccharinum | reverse complement strand
TGTACCAATTGAACTACGGTGCTTCATGTTTTACAGAATTTCACGAGCCTAGCCACGGGGTAACGGTGAGCGGTATCATAGCCTCCTATATATGTACCAGATAGGAGGCTGCGGCAGTATCTATCTTATGTAAGTGACAGTTGCAGTTGTATTCCGACATCAAAACAGGATATTCAGGATAATTCTTGTTGTTCGTATTATTTGCTTAACACCCTGTATAAATTGTTCTTCTGAGGAATAGAAAATGTCACAAAATATATTTCAAATAGCATGCAGTTACTCTGTAAACACTACAGCAATTTCTTGCACGCATCTCGTTGTTGATAATTTCTATAGTATCATTTCTTTTGCACTGCACTTTTAACACTTTGTAACCTTTACGTTGTTTTATGTAATAATACAACTTGTAAAAAGCACTGGAACATTTAAGTGTCGCTGTTCCCTGGAAAGTCTTTCAGAGGCTTTTAATAGTGAGCAAGGCAGTAGTTAGATGACACCGTATGAAGTGATAACGATTTTTTGGAACCTGCTTTTAGGCTGTAGCCGTTCTGAATATCCCGGCTAAGATACTGGAGAATTTTGTTCGCTCCTCCCATGCTTAGCGCACTGAGGTGAACTCTACCTCATATCAAATTGACTAGCTGAGAGTCCTTAGTACTCATATGTTGAGAATAGAACGTTACTTCCACATCCCCCATGCATTGTTCACGGCGCGTGCGCACTGCACAGGGGATGTACTTACAATTTTACTATTGGGATCAGTCCAGAATCTTCTAACCTCGCGATTAAAATCAAGAAAGTTAAAATTGAAAATATACAGAACGGCTATTCTGCCGGTAATACTTTACGGTTGCGAAAGTTGGAGTACGATCCTAGCAGATGAACATCAATTACGTGTGTTTGAAAATAAGGTTTTGAGAAAGATGTACGGGACAATATGACTGGAGAATGAAGGAGACTGCATAATGAAGAACTCTACGGATTGTACGATTCACCAGATGTAAAAAAATAATGAAATCGCGATGACTAAGGTGGGCAGGCCATAGCTCGGATGGGGGGAAAGCGAAGATTATATTTTATCCTGGTTGGAAGTCCGGATGAAAGGAGGTCACTGTGAAGACCGAGACGTCGTTGAGAGGACAATATTAGAAGAGATGTAGGTGTTTCTGATGAAAACGTTTGTTACTGAGGGCGATGAACTTGCGAGTTCCATAAGCCATAGAGTTAGTTAGGATCAGAAGAGGGGGTTAAAAGGGGCTCTTGAAACATCCTGTATGGTAAATATTGAGATGGATTACAGTCCAAATAGAGGAGAGTTTTCGGTAAACTGGGTTAAAACATTTAAAATTGAATACATAAATTTGCCATCGCAAATTTATTGCAATTCAATACTATATAAGCAGCTCGAATACAGGACCAGCAATCCAATGGCTGCTAAGTTACTAAAGGATTTTTATAAAACAAATGTAACTGTATGAATCAAAAGACAAAAGAAAAGAAAATACTTTGTCTTCGTTCATTTGTACTTTGAGGGAAAAAATGTATAACAATGTCATTGTTACTGAATAATCCTTCGTACCAGGTGGCGTATGAACTCATAGTGTTAATGGAATTCCATTGTGTTAATTCTTGGAAACTGGTTCTGTCATTTCAGAACGGAAATAAACTACAACACAACATAAGAACGTATTGAATTATAATAAGTAAGGGTTGATTTTTATGAAAGCCTGCGTTGCGTGCGATTTTGGGTGAATAGCCAATTGGAACACGTCTTACACTCACCTCACACGTATCTCAATTGGCTGTTCACGCAAATCGCAAGCTTTCATGAAAATGAGCCCTTAAAATTAGAAACCATTACTCGAAAAAAAAAACGCATTTTGGATCCGTATTTTTCATTCACCTTTCTCTATAATTTCCTGTCGCTTCTACTGCTATAGACAAAGATCAAGTATTTCCCTATCGCTTTCCTAGCAATTGAACCGAAATTGAAGCGAGCACAAGCCCTGGCACATGTAATTGATTAAAGAAACAACTGAACATCACATTTCGTACACTACCATATTAAAAATATTTCAATCTTCCTCCTCTCTTCCTTAGCTAGATCTTAATCCGTTCTTTGCTTCCACACACCCAGGTATAGGCCAACCAATAAAACGCAAGTAAATCCCAATTCACCAGGCAATATTAATCGAAGATCAGCGTTAAGTTGACCCAGTTGAATTGTATTTTGCCAGTCAATCCGTCTACCATATCATGGGCTGGATCGACACCAGGCGGCTTGGGATTCTAAGAAAATATTTGAAACTCCTTTTCTGGTTTGAAAGTTCTGGATAAACCAATGACCTCTATCAAATGCGATACTGGACCTACTGATGCCATTGAAAATTTAACGAATATATGAAGCCAGGGAGCGGAATGGACACTTAATCTCGTTTGTACACTTCCTGTCTAATCCAATATGCACAAAAAATGCAATTCTAATTTCGGCTTTTCTTGCAGGGGCTCGTCACGTGCTTTGATTGCGATTTCTACAAGTACCCAATAGAAACTCATGTTATATGTAGAACGCATACTTAAACACGTGTTTCAATTGCTTGTTCAGCCAAATAGCAAGCGACACATGCGGCGAGCGCCAGTATGAAAAGTAGGCCTAACTCAGTATTTTACTACTTTTGTCGTGCGGCCCGTATTTATTATTTACTTCTTGAATCTTGCAAATAATGTAGTCATTATTTACAAGATATTCTATTTGTACTATATACTATTAATTGCATTAATAATTCAGGAATTAAGATAAAACAGAACAAAAACGCGAAAATAAGCGCAAAACCTTGAAAATTTGGCCAATTTCGAATCAGACTGAAAGTGGACAAACAACTTTAAATGTTTGCGAATGAAATGTCCGTCCCAGGGCGTCATGTCCAAAGTAAAAAATTAGAGCGACACAACTTAGTTAATCAAAGTAGTCACCGTCTGCAGCTACACCAGCCAATGATTGCCATCGCGCAGCCAATGATTAGATTCTGTGGTGAAATAGGTTTGGAGTCCACGATGCGAAGAAAACTTCAATTACATGTTTCACTGCCCGATCATCAGGGAGGTCTTTCCGACCAAGAAGTGATCGAGAAGCTGGAGGAGGTGGTAGTCAATAGGAGAGAGATCAGGGGAATACGGCGGGTAAGGAAGGGTTTCATACTGCAACTCCTTGAGAGCCTGCACCGTTCTTTGCGCGTGTGGGAGTGCATTGTCATGTAATATGGGGACACCATGTTTGTTGACCATTGCTGGAAGCTTGCGGTCAAGTTTGCGGTGCATTTCATGGAGTTCAGGACTGCAACGATGTACAGTGATGGTTTCACATCGCCTGACAAAAACACGATGGATGACTCCCACCATAGACCACCATACCAGCAACAACACCTTAAGTGGGTGGAGAGGTGGCTTAGGACACCGTCCTGGACGTTGATCCGTCAAGATTCACCCATTGTGCTGACCGTTTAAGACTGTCATAGCAGATCCATTTTTCATAAGAAGTGACTCCGATGCAGTAAACCATCCCGCTTATTCCTTACATTCAAAGAACTGCACGCCTCCAGAGTCCAGACACCGAATCTTGTTGGCCGCTGTCAACTTATGTGGCCCCAGTGGTCCAACTTCTTCACGTGAACGGTGCCGCCGACTGACAGTGACGAGCCTAGCTGGTCTGCAACGGCATGAACACTTTCCGAGGGCCTGCTTTCACGGTGTTCCTGAGTAATTCATCCGAGCACGATGTTGGGCGGTGTCCACGGTGCTCATTTTGTAACACGGGAACGAAAATTAAAAAAATACCCACATAGCAGAGTACGTCCCTTTGACGTCCCATTTAGATCCCATTACCGTCAGAATGGGCCTACTCCCATACCGATGTCCTAAGGACGTCCGTGGGATAACTCTGTGGGCAATACAATCAGTTCATCCCGTATGGAGGTCCCCTGGATGTCCCCCGGAAAGCCGTGCGGGATTACCTACCTGGAATTTCTATAAATTAAATCGACCTTACTATTATTATTATTTAATTAATTATTACTATACGAAGGATATGCCTTCGTATAGTTATACGAAGGATTAATTATAACTATACGTCCCAAGGATGTAAACAAGACTTAAACAGGACGTCCTACGGACGTCCCGATATCCTGCCAGGAGATCCGTCAGATATCCCTGGGACGTCATTTTGCTATGTGGGTAACGGTGAATGGAGCGTTCATTCGCCATTCCCGTCTCAAAGGCACTTTTGATGCTTTTTGCGGCTTGCTGTACTGAATACAACAGTTTGAATTCATAAAAAAAAATCAGCGCCAATTGTGTGTTCTCTCCATTGTGCATTTTCATACGACCCTGTTCAAGAACACACTGCCTCCTGACTGACTGGCTACCCCAACATGTTAGCTGGACGTATACAGAGATTGTGACGTTAGATGCGTGATCTCAGTCGATCTCTGTGTTGTGTTGCTAAGCTACGTTTCCGACGAGCCGTCAAAGCGGTCATTTCATTAGCATCAGTCCAATACACTCCGGCATGTATCTAAGGAGTCACTCGAGTATCGTTCCGTAGAGCTCGCTGGATAAGCCATTGTAATGTGTGTTAACTCTAAACTTTTTGTGATTTATTTTACTACAATACATCACTCATAGACCAACAGGAACAGTAAAAGCTGATTAATTGATAACATAGAACGTTTTAACATTTATAAAAGTTTAAATGTAAGAAACTACATCGAAGAATTAAATAGTATTATAACGTTCAATTTATCGCTTTCAAAAACATCAGTCAATTACAAAACCGAAAGTTAAATAAAATCCACTAGTTTCTCTCTCTTCTTGAGTCTGTGGTGAGAGGTGCAACTGTTTAAAGAAGAAGAACAACAACAACAAGAAGAATTACTTTTAAAGCTAATGGACTTTATAATAGAAAACAGTTTGTTCTTATTTTTCGAAGTCATTCACTTTCCAGAACGGCTTTTGCTTTCCAACTTTCTTAACTTCGCTTTTCGCTGCTACTTGTCTCCCTCCGTTGATTCATTCCCGCTGCTTTTCTTCCAAATCAGGAACTAGTGTGATTTTTGTTCTTTTTGGTCAAATTAGAATTTATTTCAATATGACAATTGACACTCACTGTTCCTTTCTATGTGATGTAGAAATGAAAAAAAATCTTTACGAAGAAAAAGTGTTAGCAGGATTTGTACTGTACTGAAATCATAGCTCAATGCATCATGGTATATATTTGAACTATCAGTTTTAGATGCTGTAGTGTAACTCTGAAATAAAAATGGCAAAACTGGTATAAAGGTATTATAATTTTGAGACACCATATTTCCTAAACATATAATAAAATTCTATAATAATAATAAATTTATAATAATAAACATACGTATATTAGTAATACAAATATTTGAGTTTCATCAGTTGCATCACACCTCTTGGTGTCATAAATTGCATATGTAAAAACTATGAAATGTTACATGATTTCTCGCACGAGAAAATCTCCCACTACAGATTGCATATAGTCTCTCATACTAGGGGGGAGTAGGAGGTATGCTTTTGTTTAAAGAAGGCTCAACTTAAAAGTCTAAGGTGAAAATTAAATGCACTAAGATTTAGCATTCAAATAACTAATAGCATATGGTATTACTCACGTGATTATCACATTTCAGGTTATCTAAAGACACCATAGGATGGTTCAATACACACTGAAATTCTTCCTCTTGCTTTATCCCTTTTTCAATGTTCGTGCATTTTTTCTCCAGTTTCTCTTTGATCCGCGCCCGCCAATGCCTCCTGTAATTGCTTAACGATTTATATCGATGAAACAATTTCGTCGTAGCTTAATGTCTTTATAGATTCATCCGTATCGTCCTGTTTATTTGTACAAGTTGAAGTAAAAGGCTGGAATACAAAAAAAAATGTTAAAAGAACTGCTATCAAGAAATTACAAGGTATATGGTTTAAAATATACATTCACATGGAAATTATTATTAAAATTCGAAATTAAAAATAACGATCTACGATCAGAATCTGAGTTTAGAAGCCATTTCAATTATTAAATATATTCTACCATTTCAATAATGATTCACAATTTTGAAAACTATTCAAGTGAGAAGGAAAAGAGGAAAAATTGTTTTTTCTAGTTAAAGAAAAAAATCTGCTAAAACTATGTGAAATATACAAGATTTACGTACGCGTTACTACACTTAAATTCTCTACATTGACAAGCATTATATGCATGATAAACATTTTTTTTGTTTTAAACATGATAAACAAAGTGTCTTTATTAATTAGCAATGGATATAATAACGTAATAATTGGAGAGCAATAGCGACTCGTGATATAAAACAAGTGAGGCACAGAAATAAATGAATTAGAATTGTATTTTTTTTATAGAAAACAATGTTATCTTTCAGATTGAGAATGCTTAAACGGTAAACATATATGGGTTTAGAATTATATGATTTTGTTTTCTACAAAACTACTGATCTAATGCATTTCTTTCACTAACACTGTTTTCGGTCACACAAGCCGCCACTGTTAGAGAGTACAAAGAAAGAAGAGTACCACAAAATGCCAGTTTATCTCTAGAAGAGTTCAAATGCAAGACCGCAAACAATCCACACCTTATAGCTCTCTTAAGGTTTAGCAGCTAACGCTGTCAAGCTCTTGCTCCGTCCGCCTATCGAAGACTTTCAACTTTAAAACTACTAGGGCTAGAGAAAATTTCAAACATGTTTCATTGTCGGAAAGTTGCCAGATATGGGGGGTGCAATTTTCGTTTTCAGTTCATTCTCAGCAAAATATATTAATATATGAGGACATCAAATGTATGTCTTTATTAGAACAGATTTATATTTTATTGACTAAAAGGATGAAGGAGAAAAAATAGCTGAGTTTTGGTTAGCCATATTCTATTAAGGAAGTCGTACTCCTCCAGTGTGTAAGTTTGGAATAATCATATAAACTAGAAAGAACCGGAATAATCTAAGAAAGCACCAATTTATCACGACTTCAATAATAACTAACTGCTTTATCTAAAAATCCATCAGTGTGCGATTTAATTTTGTTACTATTAATCGCGATGTTAGAAGTCTTTGCACTGAAGAGAAACATGCGTTGCCCGATAGTAAACGAGTTTTTATTTCTTCCGTGACCTCATTTTTCCTTGTTATGTATGCTCCAAAGTATAAATTTGTTTACTTTCTCTATAACCTCAACCCTAATTCTTGTGTTTTAATTTACTTCATTCCCCGTGTTTCGGCTTGTTATCATGTATTTTGTTTTATCTATGTTTACTTGTAGACCCATCTCATAGTACGCTTCTACTAAGACGTTCGTGTTGATTTGTAGTGCATCTATACCGTCCTCTATTAAATCTACATCATCCGCGTACACGAACATTTGATTCCAACTATTCAATTCTTTTCTTTCAAATGGCATATTCTAACGCAAAGTTAACAATAGTGGTGACAAGGCATCGCTTTGTTTCAATCCATTGCAGATCTTGAAAGTGACATATTATTACCGATCCGTACTCTGGTCGTGGGATCTCTGAGTTGAACCATTTTTTATTCGGAATTCCAAATCGTATCAGGATACTGAATAACTTTCCCTTTTGGTAGAATCATATACTTTCCTAAAATCAATGAATACCTGGCGAACCGTCCCATTACGTCCCCATCTCTTCTCCAAAATTTGTTTATTTCTATTTCTTCTAAATCCACATTGGTGATCTTCAATTATATCATCTACGCGTGCACTTAGGCGTGTTAACAGGTTATTACTTAATACCTTCTAACATGTTGGAAGTAACGAGATTCCGCGGTAATTATTACAGTCCGATTTATCGCCTTTTTTATAAATCGGAACTATTATTGACGTTTAACATTCCATTGAAGCTCCACCTTTCTCCAGATAGCACATCAATTCATGTATTTCCCTGATTAGTGCCGTTCCTCTTGATTTAATTAATTCCGCTGGAATATTGCCTATTCCTGGTGATTTAAAAAATTTCGTTTTCTTTAACGACATTTAAATCTCGTTAAGTTCGGGAATCCACGGTTCTGCGCTATGGATTTCAAATTCCTCTGTTTGTTCCCCGTTGTGTACATTAAGAAGTTTGTCGAAATAACTTTTCGACACATCGTCAATTTTAGTCTGATCCCTAACGCCGTCCAGCTCCCTTCGGACGCATCCTGGCTTGGTGGGTTTATAATACATCCTAGTTTTTAGTGGCTTCTTTTAGAATTATAAACCACAGCTTTTATTAAATTTCCTTTTTTGTATTTATATCAAGAACGAAAAAAAATCTTTAATTTTCTTTATAAAAGACGTAAGAAGTCGACGCCAGGGTTTGAACCCTACAGCTTTGGATCAGCTTTCCGACGTCTTGACCATAAGACCAAACTGCAGCTGCTGGGTTGAGCGTCTCTCGCTGTTACTTATCGTTCAATATAAGCGAGAGTGGGTTATTCCTACCGAAAACGTTTCCAAGTGAGTCGCAATTTGGCTGCCCAGCCCTGCTGGAAGAGCTTGTAAAATAATCGTGGGAGCCAGCATGATTTGAATTTACGCCCAGAAAAACACAACAAAATCTAATTCGACGTTTTCTTTGGCTGAAACATTTTGCGTGATGTCACTGTTGGACTATGACTGTTGAGAGTCGTTCGTTCCATGTTCCGGTTACAGATAAAAACATCCAGTTGTGCAAGAGGAATGCAGGAAGGGCTGATTTTCTTGAAACTTCCGCTGCTTGCTTTGCGATTTGGGTGAGGAGACAATTGAAACACGTTGTGTTTCGTGTTGTAGTTTTATTACGTGATGTAACACTCAATTGGTTATTCACCAAATCGCAAGTAATGCAAGCGTGTTTGTAAATCAGTCCTAAAAAACAAACCGAAAATAAGATAAGATGGAGAATATTCCAGAACGCTTCAAATTCATATGCACGGCAGACAATAAAAAAAATCAAGTGGAAATAGATACCATAGATAATAATAGTATATTTTAGGTTTCAACTTTATAATATTTATCGTGAAGCTAAGAGCTTCTGAGGAGATTAGAAACATGCGTTGCCCTAATAGAGGACTAAAATACTATTAATATTGCTTGGACATCTTTAGGAAAGTAGGCTACGCTAGATTAGTGCTAATATTTAGATAGACATATACTGAACATATTCCACCACTTCAATTTAATCTTGTATTCCCAATATCGATCTATTCAGCTCGTTCAATGAATATCATATTGAAGTATATTAAGCATGCAGAGTTCTGTATTTACCCAAACCAATAAGTGTCACAAATCAGAGATCATACAAGTAACTATTAGCGCAACTATTCTGGAGTGCGTTATTACCAAACTTACGGTACTATATTCATACAATTGCATGGCTCAAATAAGCTGTATCCATAGTCACTGGTTATTTCATCATAAAATGTGTAACTTTCAAACAAACTAAAATTTATTCCGAGTATTGGCATCAACATTGAATTCAGAATCCATTATTGAGCAATTCTAGTAAAAATCCAATAACGTTATTCAATTGTTTTCAGAAAGAGTCATCCATGCCATCACATATAAATTAGTCCAAATATCTGCATAAACAGTATTTCTTTCTCCAATATGCCCAATTCTAAGTGACGTGTTATAAACGCAAATTAATGACAATAAATTTAGATATGAATAGCCTAGGATCAAAGTATTTTCGGAAATTGGAAGGATTTTATCAACCATCTTCACATAACTTGGATTTTGCTTGATCTGAAGATCTTTAATTGATTCAGAAATACTAGGAAAATAATTTATCTCCGACGCAGATTTTCAGCCAGTGCAGATGACTATATAACACTGCTTCAATACAAGTAAAATAAATCTACACACCCAAATTTGCTTAAGAAAATTGTGATATTTTCGGCAACGGCGGTTTTCTTACGTTCCTTTAACTTAGTAACCTTGAAGCCAGGCGAAATTCGTCTTTACTTTATCCAATTAAAGTGCTAGTCAAAGTGAAGTAAAATCATCGACAGAAAACTATCGTCGCGCTAGACACAGCATAAAAAAATCAGCGAAGATGATAATTTTGAAGTAATAAATGAATAGACGAAAAATACACGTAGATAAATAGTTGTAACTCCTTCTATACTCATTATCCTGAAAATAATGGCGATGCAATTAAGCTGGAAAGTTGTTTTTTTTTTAATTTCTAAGAATAAAAGCAGTGAAGCATAACATAGCGCGTGAAGTTATACTACCAGTAACAGTCGTCAAACTTTTTCATATTTTAGTTCTATTTTTCGATTCGATAATTCGTTATCAGTTCCATATCCCCAATGATACCGCGAGCCCTCCCCCCCCTAAGTCCTCAAGATACACCGAACTTAAAAAAATACCATCAAAAATCAACAGACATCGTACAAAATTCCACTTACACCATCCCAATTTTGATTTTACACCCCCGTCCCCAACGAAAATTCCATGCGAAATCCCTGCACATCTTTTTATTTAGTACTAACCAATGGAACCAGACTGCTAACCCACCTTTGCTTTTTGTCACTACCCTTATTTTCGTTGCACCCTCCTTTCGGACGTAAAACGTATCTACCATTGTGAACAAGTGAAAACGGGTTTAGCTTAAAAAATTCGAATCGCATTTCGCTGTGCATATACCCTAAACTTGTCAAGATTGACATATACATCGTACGATATAAATGTTGGGTTTTCATTGATTTAAGCTCTGAATGTGCTGCAAATAAGTTTATGTGAAATCCCTGAAACCAAGGTTTTCATGAACTTAGACCCCGTGTTACCAATAAAACAGTGACAATGATTTTAATGGAAGAGAGAGTTCCGATTCACGTATCAACTAGGAACATGTCACTGTCTACTGTAGGAACCAATAAGATAGCAGGAATAGCTAATGTTGTGGTTCTTCAGTCGCAAATTCAAATCGTGATGCCAGGAAGACAAACCTCATGCGTACGTGAATAATGTTTGTAGTGTTACCAGATTCAAATAAGTTAAGTGACTAAAATTGACGTAGGTTATACGAGTAATGGTTCTGAAATTTGAAATAAACTAAAAATAACGTATTTTACCTTTATTAATCAGAAAACATTTTTTGGGGGGGTGGGAGAATACGACGTGAGAAAAAAAAACGGGTTTGAGCCCAAAATATGTTTTCCCTCTCGTTGGGTTTTCTCCTCGCCCTAAGAAAAACAGATATAATATTTTCCAAATGTATGAAGATGTCTATTTTATTTAACGCATGCATCATTCAAGTGTATAATCAAAGGTGCTTTCGAATCAAGATCTTTTGGTCCCAGCAACTGGTCCCTGCTACATTATTGTTCCTGTCACATTGGCTTTCTCTAGTGAGCTTGGTAATGAAACACGAGCTCCGCAATTGCAACTTGCTTTGAGTTCTTCCGTAATGTCACAGTTCCACAGGCATTATCCGTGGTTGCTTCTTCGCTCTTTATTTTGCTCCTTCATATAACAAACTACTCTAGCAGAACACCACACAAGATTTCTTTTACAGAACTACCTTCAGACTTGCAGGGCTGCGAAGAGCCCACTTAGAAACACTTCCTGTTGCGCACAGGAATTTTGAGTAAACAGTACTTTTGTGTATGCCCACCACTAACCGGGAGCTGCGCCCCCGCGGCCAACGCCGCCCAGCTACCTTCCGACGCGTCCCCCTTCCACACATCGCTATCGCCAAATGTGTATTCTGCCCTGGTGGCTTTATACATATCCCAGTTTTTAGTGTCCTCTTTTAAAATCATAATTTTTATTAAGTTTCCTTTTGTGTATTTACATGTAAAAATTAATTATCTTTAAAAAATCATATATAAAATGTCGACGAGAGGGTTCGAACCAGGAACCTTTGGATCAGCTTGCCAACGCCTTGATCGCAAGAGCAAACTGCAGCTGCCGGATTAAGCGCTTCTCGCTGTTACTTATAGTTCAAGCTACGCGAGACTGGGCTATTCGTACTGGAAGTGTTTCCACGTGAGTTGAACAGTCCTGCACGTACTTCTGAAAAAACAAACGTTACTTGTTTTTTAGGTCAAGTGTAGTCAGATGAGTATAGTGAAATTACACACACCAGAATTCCAAATTGCACAGAAGGTGCTAGAATACGAAAAAGCATACAAAATTGCAAAATTATGTGTTATGGTATCTATAAAGTCTATCTCCCGTCCCCGTCTGCATCTTCAGAGCGAATTGAAATATGAAAAGAGTATAAATTGTATTCAGGGGATAATATTCAATACGTATTCAAACTATATTGAGGGGTTAATATATTTGGCTAAGAATTCCACTTCTGATCCCCGTGGGTATAGGTGGGGAGGAGGGAATAAAAATAATCAAATTGCAAGGTGTGTTGAGTAATAAGGTCGTTTGAAAAACGACTTCATTAAAAAAATAATAATAATAATAATAAGCAGCTCCGAGATGAATATGTTGCCCCTTTACAAAATGTCGAGAGTCATAGTTCAAAAATGACTTTTATTCTAATTTCTGAGCAGGTTTTAAGTGCCGAACAGAAGCATACCAATTGATCGGAGGTGGACTTTTCGGTTGAATATGTAAGATTCTTACTCAAAATATTGGATTCGGCATTTTCTCATATTAGTGTCCTTTCCGGAAATACACACTGTGGGGATAGACTTTCTGGAGGTGATAACTGATTGCTTCTCGTGAGAACCCTGTAAACCTGTGGGGATAGACTTTCTGGAGTTGATAACTGATTGCTTCTCGAGAGAACCCTGTACACCTGTGGGGATA